>JAOPSE010000082.1:9139297-9319558 GCA_029449295.1 Zea luxurians | reverse complement strand
CCCATGGCGAGCAGGCCCTCTTCTTCTCCCTTGGGCACAAGTTTCCACCTCCCTGCGCCCAGCTTTCCCTCTCCATCGCGCCCCCAGCCATGGAGCCGAAGCTCCAATCTCCTCCTTGCTGTGTGCGTGCTGTATTGGAGGTTGAAGAAGGTGTTTGTGAGGCTGACGTGTGGGCCCAAGGCGAAGGGTAATGGTGCTTAAAAATCCAGATTCTATAATATCTTCTAAAATTTATATCTTGAGTTTGGTAGCTCCTAAAATTGTGAAACTTTTTTTGTTGCCTTCCTTATGAAATTATCTATCTGTTAGATCTTTAGGTTGGCATGTTTTAGTGGAAAAGTTTTTCTGTAGAAATTCGTATTTAAAACTGGTTTAGAGAATAAACGAACTTGCTTCTCTCCATAATTTTATTTATAAAAACCCAAAAATGATGAAACTTGTTTTGTTAGTTAGATGTTGTCATACTCCATCAAGAAAAATATAAAACTTATATGTTGTTCACTATTTTCTTGGTATGCTAATTAAATCATGTTAAATAAGAAAAAGAAGATTATTTGCTTGTTATTTTTGGATCTATAGCTCCATTGCTCCAAATGGGTTGAAATTTTTACAGTAGACTCTGTGATGCGTGGTGACTGATAAAATGTCATGAATTGTTGTGCATGTATGATTAAGTTAGTGATTTAACTTGTTTAATGCTCCTTAAGTAGTTTTAAATGATTTATAAATAATATATGGATGTAAAAATGAAAAATGGTGTTCCACTGTCCTTGCGTGATATTATAGTAGCCTAAGAAAACTTAATATGGTCATGTATCCACAGAAATAATTAGTTTTAGATTTAACTTGCTCTCACATGCTTATTACATTAACAATTTGTTATTTTTGTAGTAAATGCAATATAAGAGCATGTGAAATTTATACATTATTCATAATTGGTCATTAACTATGCCTCATAAAAATTTCATCCCCAAATTAGATAGTTTCATTTGGTGCTAAAATAACAGCTATTTTATAATTGCAAGACTTTGTGAAAAATTAGGAGTAAATAAAATCATGCATGTTCATGGAATGCTTGAGTTATACCTTAAAACTAATTAGAGATTTAATGGTTATGTCATGGTGTTCTAAAGATAAATATTAATAGTGTTTCATCATGATTTTGTGTCATATCGGACATGTGTGTCGAAGTGTTTTATTTTGGTGAATGTGTTGTTAATTGTGTGGTAATTCTAGCGCACGAAATAACTTGGATAAAAAGTTAGTAAGTCTACTTGTGGTCCTAATTTGATTGTTTTAACTCCAACAAATGGTAAAGTGTTAAAATGGTTCAAGTCTCTAGAACGCGGCAATTTTTGAAGTGAATAGGAGCTGAATTTTATTGGTTGCTGTTTTGGGCTGCACGTACTGTTTTCGTCGTGCTGTTTGTTTGATGAACTAAATTTGTTTTCTGTAGAAAAGCCATATAAGAAAGTTGTAGATAACTTTATTATCTTACTTGTGTTAAAATTTTACAGCCATAAATCTGATCGTTTAGAAGTTGTGCTTTTCGCAAATTCAGCAACTGAATCTGTCCAATCTCTCTACAGATTTCAGAGAGTGAATTGTTTGCTTAAGCTAATGTTACAATCTGTTCATAGTCATTATAAGAAAGTTGTAGCTGCTTTTCTTATCCTGCTTGTGTTAAAATTTCACAACCATAGGCCTGACATTTTGGGAATTATGAATTTTACAAAATGGTTATTGTGTTCTGTCCACTGACAGAATAGATTTCGAAAACTGAATTGTTTGATTCAGTTCAACATAGAATTACTTCTTGGTGACTATAAAATTCATGTAGTACTTTTACTCAGATTTCCAAAAAGTTTGGATCACTCTTTTTGGTGATCTGAATATTAAGTTATGGATGTTTAAAGTCTGAAGACTGAATCTGTCCAATTCTGGACAGCAAAGCCTTCTAGTGTCCTTTGTCCTTAGTTAAATATTGAATCACCTTGAGATGTTTATAAATGATATATAGACAATTTTATTACCTTTCCAGAAAGTCTAGGATCAATTTGTTTGGATGTTTGAACCTGTAGTTGTGAATTTTGAAGTCGCAAGTCTGAATCTGTCCAACCTGGACAGACCTGTTATTTTTGCACAGTTTGACTTCGCTAAAAGTCTAGTCATATTGAGACGATAATACCAAAGTTGTAGAGAACTTCTTAGACTTTTCAAAAAGTATTTGTTCACTATTTTTGGATAAATATTTGAAGAATTACGACTGAAACAAGTAAATGTTGTGCTGCTGTCCTAATCTTGTTGATTGCGGTTGATTGCTCTACTCTCTTGTCTTGCTTGAGTATGATTGATAGTGTTATCTCATGATCCCTATATTAGTAGATTATATAATTGGAGATATACAAGTAACTAGTGCAGTAGTAATTAAATGGTTGACGTCTAGTAAGAAATTAGCTTCGATCAACGTCAATTTAGCAATTGTCACTATATGGACGAAAAACAAAATTAATGAGATGTTACCATTTCTAATAATTGTGCTGCTAATCTGAGTATTAATAAATAACCAACCTCAATAGATTAGTATAATAAGCAATGTGATTAGACTATCACTTTCTTGTGTGTCCTTGGATGTATGCTTGCATTAGAGTATTGCGAACAATTGTACAACCCGATTAAGTAACTATTCCTTTTTAACTATGTTTGTCTATATATAAGTCCTAGCAAATTTAGGTGTACTTAATTAGTTTAATAATAAGTAGCCAATGAATGATTAAAGTGAACGTGGTAAACACTTGTGCTCATGCTTGTGTGGTCATGTTTGTATTGGTTAAGTAAAGTAAGGGTCATCATCTTTCCAGTGGTAGCGACTACGTATGCCTAATAACGTGTAGATAACTAATGCTAACATGTGGTGGTTTACGGTGTCTTCTAAATTAATGTTAGTTCGCTACTGTGTTTTTGTATATGTTGTGTTATTTTACATCATATTCATACATATGCATCTTGCATCTCATTTAGGACCGAGAGAGGATGATCATGCAAGTGATGTGGTGCCAACCACAAGGTGCAGTCGGTGGACGACCCGAGGAAGGATGAACTTAACCAGTGGATGCTCGCCAAGCGAGCACCTCACCCAACAAACACTACCTAAGTGTTAAATTAAAGGCAAGCCCCGGTTTTATGCATAATCGTTTATATATGCTATTTTACTACACTTAATGTTTATAGGCTTGTACCGTGCACTTAAGTGTAGGAGTTGCCTGAAACCCTAGTTGCATGAACTCAGGATTCCTTTTGAGATGGATACTAGTATGCTAGGTCGAGTAGCTGCTATGCTAAATCAGGATCTTGGTAGAAGTCGAGTGATTTTTCTAGCACTCGCGCGAGGTCAGGAATTGGTTGTATCCATTTTTGATAACAGAAGGTTGATGGTCTATGGACACGGATCCATGGGGATGCGTTGTTTATGAGACAAAATTGGAATAAGGATTAACGTACGGATACCTGTGTCAAGCTTTTGAATGTACTAAACACATGTCGGGAAATATGGTAACCGGTAAACCTAGTACCTGAGTGAAGCCGGGTGCAGACTTTATCCCTCACGCGACCTGAGACTGGGTCTCCCATTCTAGATATGGTGGGTACAAGTGCGGCCACTGCACAGCGGTGGCCCGGGTCAGTGGAGCATTGTATGCCAAGGCGGTGAGGCCTGGCCGCGAACGGGGAATCGATGGGGACGGTTGACGTGTGTGGGGACAGAGTGCCCTAACATGTCGTGTGTTTAGGTTTACTTTGCAAGGTTAAAACTCGATACGAATCGTCTTCTTCTCGCAGCTAATGAGACTGCTTGATCCATTGTACTGCATTGAGTAATAAGTGGAAATGAGATACTGGCAAAATGTGTAGATTGATATAATGTTTGATACCATGTATGAATAGATAGGTTCTCATCTAGTCTAAAATTATTATTCTAGAACTTGAAAAGCTAAAACTTGATTTTAGACTCAGCTAGTGCTTTTGGCAAACCAAGCCCCTCAGCGAAACAGCTGCATGTCTAGAGGTAGAGGAGTAGACTCCTCACACCGGGTAAGTCTAGCTGAGTATTAGTATACTCAGCCTTGCTTGTGGCATAATTTTTGCAGGTACCTCCTTGATTTGGTTGATGGTGTGACTTGACCTTCATCCCCGCCACTGGGATAAATGGTCGAGTGGGTTACTACTTCCCTAGGAGAGGACCAGGAGGAGTAGCGTGGCCAGGCTTCGCCATGTTACTCGGTTTTCTCCGTTAGTTATTTCCGTTGCATTAAAAACTATGGTTACTATTTCTGAAACTCCGATAATGTAATCACTATTGATACTTATTAAATTTGTGGTATTATGCTTTATTGTATTTCTCTGTGGCTTACCTTCGAGTGAGCTAGTGGTATTCGATCCTGGATAAGTGGCTTTATCGGACTAGATCCGAGGGACTGACGGGTTATTCCGATTTAAGTGTGTTGCTGCCTTTAAGGGTGCGACTTGGGCACTTAAGCTGGAATAATTTGGGCGGTTCTGCCACAGAGGTATCCTCGGATACTTACCCGCTCTGGACCAGGGCCAATCGTGCCTGCGGGGATGCCCCTCGGGCCTCGGCCCTCGCAGGCGCTGCCAAGGGTAGCCCCGATGCTGACTCCGACGCCGCCTCCACCTCGGGCGCCCGAGGTGCCGAAGGGGCGGCCCGCCTAGGCGTCGTCACAATGGCCGGAGGACCAACTTCCTGCGCAGCCGGCACGGGCGCCTACTCTTGGGGGACAGGCGGATCGGCCTGACTCCCCGGAGTCACCTCAACTACCTCGGCCAAGGGGTCAAGTACCCCCTCGGCCTGCCCCCGCTCCTCGGACCGGGACCTTGATGTCTCGGCCCCAGATTCTGATGGCGCTAACCCACTTGGAGGCTGGCTCGACGACCCCTAGCCTAGCCTTAGATCCGGGCTGAGGCCAAGACGGGCCGCCATGTCGTCGTCCTCGTCATCATCATCGTCATTGTCGTCGTCAGGCATCTCCGGTGACGGCTCCCTCGGGAGCCCGTCCCTCTCCTGCCTCGGACGACGCCTCTCTAAGGCTTCCCGAGCCCGCATCCGCTCGCGGGCCCGGGCCTTTTCTGCGTCCTTCTTCTCCTTTTTCTTCTCCGCGGTGACCCTCCACGCGGCTCGGCCCACCGCGTCCTCCGAGACTGGTGGCAGGGAGGGCTTGTAAAACCTCAACCCCTGGAGACGAATGGAAATCCCGATGGTAAGAATCAAAGGCAACTCGGTGCAAAACAGGAGAAGAAGCAGACACTCACCAGGGACACGTACCCACGCTCGGGACGCATCACGGGCTGGGTAAGGGCACCGCATCCAGCCTCCCTACCGTACCCGCTACCCGCCTGTGGAGGTCATCGGCGGAGAGGGAAGCCAAGGACATCTGCGAGCCCTCCAAATCAACCCCCGGCTTCATCTCCGAAAGCGGCAACCACCGCTCCGCCAAAGGAAGCACCCTCCGGCGATGGATGGCGGCAACAACCCCTGCAGCGGTGAGTCCGTCATCTCTTAACTTCTGCAAGGCATCCAGAAGAGGCTGGAGCTACTCCTGTTTCTCGCGCATGGCCCCCCAGCGCCAGTTATTGCCGGCGGCGGTCGCCACTCGTTGAGAAAACGATGGGAGCCTCCCGTCGTCGTTCTGAAGATAAAACCACCGGCGCTGCCACCCCTTGTTCGAAGACACAAGGGTGGCGGGGATGTACTGCTGGATGCGCCCTGGCCTCACCTGGAGGGTGCAGCCCCCGGCCCGCACCGCCATGCGGACCTTCTTCGCCTCCGTCGTCGAGGCAATGAGCTCCGTGGAAAAGAGATGGGTCCATAGATCCCAGTGAGGGTCAATCCCCAAGAAACCCTCGCAAACCGCCGCGAAAATGGCTGCTTGCACGATGGAGTTGGGTTGAAGTTATGCAGCTCCACCCCGTAGTAGTTCAGGAGCGCCCACATGAAGCGGCTCGCTGGCACTCCAAACCCCCGCTCGTGGAAGGGGATAAAGCTGACCACGTACCCCGGCGATGGAGTTGGGTCGGCCTCGCTCGGGATCATCCACTCCGGCTGCGGCCCACCGGAGAGGGGATGGAGCAAACCATCGGCGACAAGGGCCTCCAGATCCCCCACAACGATGGTGGAGGAAGGCCACGGGAAGCGCGGCGGAACGACGGTCACCTTGTCAGCCATCGTCGAACGAAGGTGGTGGAGGCGGAGGGGATGAGGTGCGCGGTTTTCTTTTCCCCGGCTATTCTCTTAGGTTGCGGAAACCAAAGCAGAAGGCGAGCGCAAATGGCAGGGTAAAGAACCACCACCGGCCCCTCCTCTAGGTATATAAAGGCCCGGGCGAGATCTATTCAAAACTTCGCCCGAACTCGCCGCAAAATTCAAATTTGAAGGTGAAACGCCCATTCCTCGAACGACTCGAGCACGCGCGACGGCCGCCCCGCGAACCACCCGTCCCGTCGCGTTAACTCCTCGGCAGGGCAAGCGACACCTTTGGCAGGAGAACCAGGCGTCATTTCACCTCTGCCATAATGACCGCGTCAAAAAAGGTGTGCCACACCATTTAAATTCATATCCTTTTCCTCTTCCCCTTTCTCTCTCTTGCTACAGGGACCGGGAAAGGGGATATTTCGAAAGGGATCCTTCTCCACGAAGGAAGCGGGCCCCAAGCCCTCATACTGATCAGGGGTTCAAAGTCTGGCCCCTCGGAAGGGTTCTGATAGGAACGGGGTGCCCGATCTTCCGTCAGGTGAAGATAACTATCGATTTGGTGGAGATGTCACACAGACGATCCGGCTTCCAATCAACATGACTAGAACCCCGCAATCGCAGCACCACTTCTCCTCTGGTTATCAACCGTGCACTGCACGATTGACCTCACCACGAGGGCTAATTCCTGCCTGAGAATCGAAGACACAAGCAAGAACAAGAAAGAACACAATCTAGAATATTGCGGATGAATGATTAAGCTCACAAGTTGGGGTCTCACAAACCGATCGACGGCGGCTGTTCTCGACAGATCTAAACTTAAGCAAAACCCAACCCTAATGTGGCGGCGGCTGCTGAATAAATAGAGTATTAGGGCGTGCGTGACCCCTGGACACGCCCCTAATGGGCTCCGACGCGATACACGGCCCAACGATCCAACAGATGGCGCCGCAGCACCAAAACAGAATCTGAACGCTGAGTTGTTTCGACGATTCCCGCTGACTCCGGCCGAATTTTAGGGTGGAACCAGTTGGGTTGGTTAGATAATCTCCTTATATTTCCAACCATATCAAGTCCGTCGCAATCGGTCCGGATGCATCTTGGGCGTCCATTTTAGTGCAGACTGGTCCTGGAACCCGAGATGGAGTCGCAGCCGAGTCGGACTTGATCTCCTTCCTGTTGTGGGCGCCCTTGCTGCTCCTCCTCAACAAATAGGCCTTTCCCAAGTCCTTGCTGGTCCTCTCCAAGGTTCCTAATCATTAAAACATCCATGGCCCCAAGCGTAAGCTCTGAAACACAATTGACTAGGGTAGAACGTACCTGGAGAATTAGCTGTCGTGCACGTGATCGTGTTATCGGTCCATTTATTGTATGTATAGAAGTGATGTCCTCATCAGGTTCGACAGCCGCCCCAGAGCACTCAGGCTCCAAGCCCATTACTAATCAGGGGTTCGAAGGCTGGCCCCTCGGAAGGGTTCGATAGCCGCCCCAGAGCACTCGGGCTCCGCGCCCACTACTGATTAGGGGTTCGAAGGCTGGCCCCTCGGAAGGGTTCGACAGCCGCCCCAGAGCACGCAGAGCGAGGGATGACCCTGGGTACGTCCGTTACATGGCCGAGGCTCGAGCTACGCTCCCGAGGTACCGTAGGACATTTCCGAGACCAGCAGGAGCGATTTTCTAACGGAATCCCATCAGAGGGAGGCATCGAGCCCTCGGACCCTATCGAATGGGTCTGGATCCGGCAAATCAGCTGCAGGTAGATTTGGAGCGCGCCTCTGGGCCACTAGCCGACCCTTATTGAACGGGGCACGGGCGTCCACTCGGATCACCCGTTAGCAACTCACTGGAAACACCATGTTCGGCGCCCTCCGAGGGCAACATGGCGCTTTCCCCCCTTCCTCCTTGTAGAAAGGCGACGAAGGGGCGTATGATAAAAGTCGAGACAGTCCTTGATCATCCTCTCTCTCCGTGCAGAGGCTTGGGGGCTGCTCTCGCAACCCGGCTACAGCCAAACCGTTGACAGCATCAACAAACCAGCCTAAAAATTCGGAACCTGACCATGCACCCGGGCTACAATTAGGTCGCATGAGGGAACAACCAGGCCGGCCGAAGCATCACGAAAGGCATTAAGACCTTAGAGGAGTCAAACCACTCCTCCGAGGCCTCGGGGGCTACACACGGCGGGTGCACTTGCGCGCACCCCCCGGAACAAAGTATAACCAAGAAAGGCCGGTCCCCTCGCAAAAAAGTGCGGCAAAGCTGAAAGGGAAATGTGCCCTTGGGCCATTTCTATGTATTTTGGTGATTTAGTGTCCAACACAGGTGCCTAATTGTAAAATGGTGGACAAAGTACAAATCAAGGATAAAGGTATGTTTCTCAGACTTAGTACATTGTTTTAAGGACTAATGTATTGTGTCTAAGTGCTGGAAACAGAAAAAATCGAGTTGGAGAAGAGATGGCTCGAGCAGCCAAAGTCTGCCCAGTCTGGGTGCACCGGACTGTCCGGTGGTGCACCGGACAGTGTCCGGTGCGCCAGGCTGGCTCGGCGTGAAGTAGCTGCTCTCGGGAATTCGCCGACGGCGTACGGCTAAAATTCACCGGACTGTCCGGTGTGCACCGGACTGTCCGGTGAGCCAACGGTCGGCCGGGCCAACGGTCGGCCGCGGAATCTGCGCGCGACACGTGGCCGGGCCAACGGTCGGAAGGGGGCACCGGACTGTCCGGTGTGCACCGGACATGTCCGGTGCGCCAACGGCTCCCAGATCTGCAACGGTCGGCAACGGTCGGCAGCGCCATTTTAGGAAAGAAAATCGGGCACCGGGCAGTGTCCGGTGTGCACCGGACTGTCCGGTGCACCCGACGACAGAAGGCAAGATTGGCCTTCCAGATTTGCTCTCAACGGCTCCTAGCTGCCTTGGGGCTATAAAAGGGGCCCCTAGGCGCATGGAGGAGCACACCAAGTAACCTTAGAGCATTCTTGAACATCCACACTCAGTCTTTGCGCATTCGTTTGTCATTCTCAGTGATTCGAGATCTGTTCTAGTGAGAACTTTGAGATAGTCTTTTGAGCTCGATTCTTGGCCGTGTGTGTGCGCATTTTGCTGTGGATTTGTGTGTGTTGCTGTCCTCCCTTACTCCGTATTTCTTGTGAATCTCAAGTGTAAGGGCGAGAGGCTCCAAGTTGTGGAGAATCCTCGCAATCGGGATATTGAAAGGCAAAGCAAAACACCGTGGTATTCAAGTTGGTCTTTGGACCGCTTGAGAGGGGTTGATTGCAACCCTCGTCCGTTGGGACGCCACAACGTGGAGTAGGCAAGCGTTGGTCTTGGCCGAACCACGGGATAAACCACTGTGTCATCTCTGTGTTTGATCTCTTGTGGTATTGTGTTTTGTTGAGACTCCTATCTAGCCACTTGGCGATTATTGTGCTAACACTTAACAAGTTTTTGTGGCTATAAGTTTAAGTTTTCACAGGATCACCTATTCACCCCCCCTCTAGGTGCTCTCAATTGGTATCGGAGCCGTTCTCTTCAAGAGGGGACTAATCGCCCGAAGAGATGGATCCTAAGGGAAAGGGGATGGTGGTCAACAACGAAAAGGAGTCTTTCGTCAACGAGCCAAAGGATGACAAGCCCACTGACTCTGGCTCGGGCTACAAGCGGAAGGAAGGGAAGAAGAAGAAGACAAAGCGCATCAAGGAGATCATATACTACGACGATAGTGATGAGTCTACTTCTTCCCAAAAGGACGACGACAACGACTACAAAAGACGGTCAATTCGAACTTTTCATTTGATTATTCTCGTATTCAACATAGTTCGAATTCGCATTTGCTTTCCATTCCTCTTGGCAAACCTCCACACTTCGATGGGGAGGACTACGGATTTTGGAGTCACAAAATGCGTAGTCACTTATTCTCTCTCCATCCAAGCATATGGGAGATTGTAGAGAATGGAATGAAATTTGATAGCTCGGATAGCCCTATGCTTATAAATGAACAAATTCATAGAAATGCACAAGCTACTACTGTTCTCTTAGCATCTTTGTGCAGGGAAGAGTACAATAAGGTGAGCGGCTTGGACAATGCCAAGCAGATATGGGACACCCTCAAGATCTCTCACGAGGGGAATGACATCACCATGCTCACCAAGATGGAGTTGGTGGAGGGCGAGCTTGGACGATTCGTGATGATAAGGGGCGAGGAACCGACTCAAACTTACAACCGGCTCAAGACCCTTATCAACAAAATAAGGAGCTACGGAAGCACACGATGGACGGACCACGACGTCGTCGCCTAATGCTAAGGTCTTTTACCGTTCTTGATCCTCATCTCGTGAACAATATTCGTGAGAATCCCAGGTACACGATGATGACGCCCGAGGAGGTACTCGGAAAATTCGTAAGCGGGCGGATGATGATCAAGGAGGCGAGATACGTCGACGACGCGCTGAACGGTCCAATCCACGAGCCTCAACCCGTTGCTCTCAAGGCAACGAGGAGCAAGGAGGCGCTACCGAGCAAGGTGGCGCAAGTTGAGGCGGCCGGGCTAAATAATGAGGAGATGGCCCTCATCATTAAGCGCTTCAAGACGGCGCTTAAGGGTCGCAAGGGACAGCCAATCAAGACCAAGACAAAGGAGAAGCGCTCGTGCTTCAAATGCGGTAAGATTGGTCATTTCATTGCTAACTGTCCCGATAATGAAAGTGACCAGGAAAAGGGGAACAAAAGGGAGAAGAAGAAGCATTACAAGAAGGCCAAGGGCGAGGCGCATATCGGAAAGGAGTGGGATTCGGATTGCTCCTCCTCCGACTCCGACAATGAAGGACTCGCCGCCACCGCCTTCAACAAGTCATCCCTCTTCCCCAACGAGCGTCACACTTGCCTCATGGCAAGGGAGAAGAAAGTAAGCACTCATGATACTAGCACTTACTCTTCTTCAAGTGAGGATGAGTCTAGTGATGATGATGAGATAGATTACTCATGCTTATTCAAGGGATTAGATAGATCCAAAATTGGTAAGATTAATGAGTTGATTGATGCTTTAAATGACAAGAATAGATTACTAGAAAAACAAGAGGATCTTCTATATGAGGAGCATGATAAATTTGTTAGTGCACAAAAATCTCTTGCTCTTGAAATTAAAAGGAATGAAATGCTCTCTAGTGAATTATCTTCTTGTCATGAAACCATTGCTACTTTAAGAAGTGTTAACAATGATTTAAGTGCTAAACTAGTAGAAGCAAATAAATCTAACTCTTGTGTTGAACATGTTGAAATTTGCACTAGGTGTAAGGATGTTGATATTAATGCTTGTTGCGAACACTTAGTTTCAATTTCAAAACTAAATGATGAAGTGGCTAGTCTTAATGCCCAACTTAAGACTAGCAAGAATGAATTTGATAAGCTGAAATTTGCTAGGGATGCCTACACTATCGGTAGACACCCCTCAATTAAGGATGGACTTGGCTACAAGAGGGAAGCCAAGGACTTGACAAGCCATAAGGCTCCCATCTCCGCCAAGGAGAAAGGGAAGGCCCCTATGACAACTAGTGCTAAAAAGAACCATGCTTTTATGTACCATGGTAAGAGACAAAATAGAAATGCTTATAGGAGTTGTAATGCATATAATGCCTTTGATTTTCATGCCATGTTTGCTTCTAGTTCTTATTATGTGCATGATAGAAATGTTGGTAGGAGAAATGTTATTCATAATATGCCTAGGAGAAATGTCGTTAATGTTCCTAGGAAAGAAGTGAATGAACCTTCTACAATTTATTGTACTTTAAATGCTTCCTTTGCTATTTGTAGAAAGGATAGGAAAATAGTTGCTAGGAAATTAGGGGCAAAATGCAAGGGAGACAAAACCTGCATTTGGGTCCCTAAGGATATTTGTGCTAACCTTGCAGGACCCAACATGAGTTGGGTACCTAAGACCCAAGCCTAAATTTGCCTTGCAGGTTTATGCATCCGGGGGTTCAAGCTGGATTATTGACAGCGGATGCACAAACCATATGACGGGGAAAAGAAGATGTTCACCTCCTACGTCAAGAATAAGGATTCCCAAGATTCAATAATATTCGGTGATGGGAATCAAGGCAAGGTAAAGGGGTTAGGTAAAATTGCAATCTCAAATGAGCACTCTATCTCTAATGTGTTTTTAGTAGAGTCTCTTGGATATAATTTGCTATCTGTTAGTCAATTATGCAATATGGGATATAACTGCTTATTTACAAATGTAGATGTGTCTGTCTTTAGAAGATGTGATGGTTCACTAGCTTTTAAGGGTGTACTAGACGGCAAACTTTACTTAGTTGATTTTGCAAAAGAAGAGGCCGGTCTAGATGCATGCTTAATGGCTAAGACTTGCATGGGCTGGTTGTGGCATCGCCGCTTAGCACATGTGGGGATGAAGAACCTCCACAAGCTTCTAAAGGGAGAACACGTGATAGGTCTAACCAATGTTTATTTCGAAAAAGATAGACCTTGTGCAGCTTGTCAAGCAGGTAAACAAGTGGGAGGAGCACATCACAGCAAGAATGTGATGACCACGTCAAGACCTCTGGAGCTGCTGCATATGGACCTCTTCGGACCCGTCGCCTATCTGAGCATAGGAGGAAGTAAGTATGGTCTAGTTATTGTTGATGACTTTTCCCGCTTCACTTGGGTGTTCTTTTTGCAGGATAAGTCTGAAACCCAAGGGACCCTCAAGCGCTTCCTAAGGAGAGCTCAAAATGAGTTTGAGCTCAAGGTTAAGAAGATAAGGAGCGACAACGGGTCCGAATTCAAGAACCTTCAAGTGGAGGAGTTTCTTGAGGAGGAAGGGATCAAGCACGAGTTCTCCGCTCCCTACACACCTCAGCAAAATGGTGTGGTAGAGAGGAAGAACAGGACGCTCATAGATATGGCGAGGACTATGCTTGGAGAATTCAAGACCCCCGAGTGCTTTTGGTCGGAAGCCGTGAACACGGCTTGCCACGCCATCAACAGGGTCTACCTTCACCGCCTCCTCAAGAAGACGTCGTATGAGCTACTAACCGGTAACAAACCCAATGTATCTTACTTTCGTGTATTTGGGAGCAAGTGCTACATTCTAGTGAAGAAGGGTAGAAATTCTAAATTTGCTCCCAAAGCTGTAGAAGGGTTTTTTAGGTTATGATTCAAATACAAAGGCGTATAGGGTCTTCAACAAATCATCGGGTTTGGTTGAAGTCTCTAGCGACATTGTATTTGATGAGACTAATGGCTCTCCAAGAGAGCAAGTTGTTGATTGTGATGATGTAGATGAAGAAGATGTTCCGACGGCCGATATACGAACCATGGCGATTAGAGAAGTGCAGCCACAGGAACAAGATGAACGAGATCAACCTTCTTCCTCAACAACGGTGCATCCCCCAACTCAAGACGATGAACAGGTTCATCAAAAGGAGGCGTGTGATCAAGGGGGAGCACAAGATGATCACGTGATGGAGGAAGAAGCGCAACCGGCACCTCCAACCCAAATTCGAGCGGTGATTCAAAGGGATCATCCCGTCGACCAAATTTTGGGTGACATTAGCAAGGGAGTAACTACTCGATCTCGATTAGTTAATTTTTGTGAGCATTACTCCTTTGTCTCTTCTATTGAGCCTTTCAGGGTAGAGGAGGCCTTGCTAGATCCGGATTGGGTATTGGCCATGCAGGAGGAACTCAACAACTTCAAGCGCAATGAAGTTTGGACACTGGTGCCTCGTCCCAAGCAAAATGTTGTTGGAACCAAGTTGGTGTTCCGCAACAAACAGGACGAGCACGGGGTGATGACGAGGAACAAGGCTCGACTTGTGGCAAAAGGTTATGCCCAAGTCGCAGGTTTGGACTTTGAGGAGACTTTTGCTCCTGTGGCTAGGCTAGAATCAATTCGTATCTTGCTAGCATATGCCGCTCACCATTCTTTCAGGTTGTTCCAAATGGATGTGAAGAGCGCTTTCCTCAACGGGCCAATCAAGGAGGAGGTGTACGTGGAGCAACCCCCTGGCTTCGAGGATGAACGGTACCCCGACCACGTGTGTAAGCTCTCTAAGGCGCTCTATGGACTTAAGCAAGCCCCAAGAGCATGGTATGAATGCCTTAGAGACTTTTTAATTGCTAATGCTTTCAAGGTTGGGAAAGCCGATCCAACTCTTTTTACAAAGACATGTGATGGTGATTTGTTTGTGTGCCAAATTTATGTCGATGACATAATATTTGGTTCTACTAACCAAAAGTCTTGTGAAGAGTTTAGCAGGGTAATGACGCAGAAATTCGAGATGTCAATGATGGGCGAGTTGAACTACTTCCTTGGGTTCCAAGTGAAGCAACTCAAGGACGGTACCTTCATCTCCCAAACAAAGTACACACAAGATTTGCTAAAGAGGTTTGGGATGAAGGACGCCAAGCCCGCAAAGACACCAATGGGGACCGACGAACACACCGACCTCAACAAAGGAGGTAAGTCCGTTGATCAAAAAGCATACCGGTCAATGATAGGGTCTTTACTTTATTTATGTGCTAGTAGACCGGATATTATGCTTAGTGTATGCATGTGTGCTAGATTTCAATTCGATCCTAAGGAGTGTCACTTAGTGGCAGTGAAGCGAATTCTTAGATATTTGGTTGCTACGCCTTGCCTCGGGCTCTGGTATCCAAAGGGGCCTACCTTTGACTTGGTTGGATACTCAGACTCCGACTATGCTGGATGTAAGGTCGATAGGAAGAGTACATCGGGGACGTGCCAATTCTTAGGAAGGTCCCTGGTGTCATGGAACTCTAAGAAACAAACCTCCGTTGCCCTATCCACCGCTGAGGCCGAGTATGTTGCCGCAGGACAGTGTTGCGCGCAACTACTTTGGATGAGGCAAACCCTCCGGGACTTTGGCTACAATCTGAGCAAAGTCCCACTCCTATGTGACAATGAGAGTGCTATCCGCATGGCGGAAAATCCTGTTGAACACAGCCGCACAAAGCACATAGACATCCGACATCACTTTTTGAGAGACCACCAACAAAAGGGAGATATCGAAGTGTTTCATGTTAGCACCGAGAACCAGCTAGCCGATATCTTTACCAAGCCTCTAGATGAGAAGACCTTTTGCAGGCTGCGTAGTGAGCTAAATGTCTTAGATTCGCGGAACTTGGATTGAATTGTAGCATACATGTATTTATGCTTTTGATCATGTTCCTTTTTGCATTTTGTTGTTAAGTATGGTGCTCAAGTTGTACAAACACTCCCTGGACCTCACAAGTCCGTTGCAAAGTGATGCACAGTTTTAGGGGGAGATGTGTTACAACTTGACCCTTTGAGACTAACCATATGCTTGAGTTTGCTTGTTTTAGTCTCAAAGGAGAATTGAAAGGGAAAGGTGGACTTGGACCATGAAAGACTTCCACTGCACTCCGATGAGAGGGTAACTTATTCCAAGTTCATCTCATGAACTCTTATTGCCATTTGCTCTTAATTGAAGATTTTGGTGAGGCAATGGGGTTATAGAGCCAAGATTAATCCCATTTTGGTGTTTGATGCCAAAGGGGAGAAAATAAAGGCCAAAGCGATAAATGGATCAGCTACCACTTGAGAGATTTTGAAATAGTAGAATAGAGCTTTTGGTTTGGTTTGTCAAAACTCTTTTGTTGTCTCTCTTATCAAAAGTTGGCTTCTTGTGGGGAGAAGTATTGATTATGGGAAAAAGGGGGAGTTTTTGAAATCTTTGATCAATCTCTTTTGGAATGACTCTCTTTATGTTTCAACATGTGTGTTTGACTTAGAGATAGAGATTTGAGTTTGATTTGCAAAAACAAACCAAGTGGTGGCATAGAGTGATCCATATATGTCAAAATTGAATCAAAATAATTTGAGTTCTTATTTGAAGTGTTTTTGTACTTGTTCTACTTGCTTTATGTTGTGTTGGCATAAATCACCAAAAAGGGGGAGATTGAAAGGGAAATGTGCCCTTGGGCCATTTCTATGTATTTTGGTGATTTAGTGTCCAACACAGGTGCCTAATTGTAAAATGGTGGACAAAGTACAAATCAAGGATAAAGGTATGTTTCTCAGACTTAGTACATTGTTTTAAGGACTAATGTATTGTGTCTAAGTGCTGGAAACAGAAAAAATCGAGTTGGAGAAGAGATGGCTCGAGCAGCCAAAGTCTGCCCAGTCTGGGTGCACCGGACTGTCCGGTGGTGCACCGGACAGTGTCCGGTGCGCCAGGCTGGCTCGGCGTGAAGTAGCTGCTCTCGGGAATTCGCCGACGGCGTACGGCTAAAATTCACCGGACTGTTCGGTGTGCACCGGACTGTCCGGTGAGCCAACGGTCGGCCGGGCCAACGGTCGGCCGCGGAATCTGCGCGCGACACGTGGCCGGGCCAACGGTCGGAAGGGGGCACCGGACATGTCCGGTGCGCCAACGGCTCCCAGATCTGCAACGGTCGGCAACGGTCGGCAGCACCATTTTAGGAAGGAAATCGGGCACCGAACAGTGTCCGGTGTGCACCGGACTGTCCGGTGCACCCGACGACAGAAGGCAAGATTGGCCTTCCAGATTTGCTCTCAACGGCTCCTAGCTGCCTTGGGGCTATAAAAGGGGCCCCTAGGCGCATGGAGGAGCACACCAAGTAACCTTAGAGCATTCTTGAACATCCACACTCAGTCTTTGCGCATTCGTTTGTCATTCTCAGTGATTCGAGCTCCGTTCTAGTGAGAACTTTGAGATAGTCTTTTGAGCTCGATTCTTGGCCGTGTGTGTGCGCATTTTGCTGTGGATTTGTGTGTGTTGCTGTCCTCCCTTACTCCGTATTTCTTGTGAATCTCAAGTGTAAGGGCGAGAGGCTCCAAGTTGTGGAGAATCCTCGCAATCGGGATATTGAAAGGCAAAGCAAAACACCGTGGTATTCAAGTTGGTCTTTGGACCGCTTGAGAGGGGTTGATTGCAACCCTCGTCCGTTGGGACGCCACAACGTGGAGTAGGCAAGCGTTGGTCTTGGCCGAACCACGGGATAAACCACTGTGTCATCTCTGTGTTTGATCTCTTGTGGTATTGTGTTTTGTTGAGACTCCTATCTAGCCACTTGGCGATTATTGTGCTAACACTTAACAAGTTTTTGTGGCTATAAGTTTAAGTTTTCACAGGATCACCTATTCACCCCCCCCTCTAGGTGCTCTCAAAAGCCTCCAAGCGAGTACCAACAATCCCATTGAGGCTCGGGGGCTACTGTCGGGTACCGTAATTAGGGGTACCCCCAACACTCCTAAACACGACTGGTAACCACCATCAGCACAAACTGCAAAGACTGATGGGCGCGGTTCAGGTCAAGGCCTCGTCTACCAAGGGACGCAATCTCGCCTCGCCCGAGCCCGGCCTCGGGCGGGAACAGTAGTCCCGAACGAATTCACGCCTCGCCCGAGGGCCTCCTCAGGCGGTGGGCGCACCCTCGACTCGCCCGAAGCCCAGCTCGGGCAGGTTTCGTTGTGAAGCAACCTTGGCCAAATTGTCTCACCAACCGACTGTATCGCAGGCACATTCAATGCGGGGATCGCCTGACACCTTATCCTGACACACGTGCCTCAGTCGGCAAGGTCGAAGTGACCGCAGTCACTTCACCCTTTCACTGACTGACCTGACAGCAAAATAGCGCCGCTTGTCCCGCTCCGACTGCTGTGCCACCCACCAGGGTGAGGCTGACAACAGCCAAGTTCAGCCTCGGGCGCAACAGGAAGCTCCGCCTCGCCTGACCTTAGGCCTCGACCTCGGAAGGAGGTCTCCGCCTCGCCCGACCCTAGGGCTCAGCCTCAACCTCGGCCTCGGGAGGAATCGCATCCTCGCCCGACCCCGGCCTTAGGAGAAGTCTTCGCCTCGCCCGACCTTGGGCTCGGACCGACCGCGCCACGGGGGATACATCATTACCCTACCCCTAGCTAGCTCAGGCTACAAGGGAATAAGACCGGCGTCCCATCTGGCTCGCCCCGGTAACAAGTAATGATGGCTCCCCGCGTGGGTCCATGACTACGGTGGTTCTAAGCCCCCTACGGAAGCAAGGAGACGTCAGCAGGATCCTAGCAGCACCGACATCTGTGCTTACATAGGGCTCAGGCACTCCTCCGATGGCCACGTTATCGCGTACACAGGGCTCAAGTACTTCTCCGACAGCCACATTGGCATGTACACATGGCTCAGGCACTCCTCTACCAGACACGTTAGCGCATAGCTACACCCCCATTGTACATCTGGACCCTCTCCTTGCATCTATAAAAGGGAGGTCCAGGGCCTTCATGCGGGGGGGGGGGGGGGTCGCGCGGAGGGACGAGCAAACGAACAGGCTTACTCTTTCTCTCTCGCGAACGCTTGTAACCCCTACTACGAGCACACCCCTGGTGTGAGATAATACAAGCCGCGTTTTCCCCTTGTGTTCCATCTTGCGCCAACCCATCTGGGCAGGGGCACGTAGCGACAAATTTACTCGTCGGTCCAGGGACCTCCTGGGTCCGAAACGCCGATAGTTTGTGTTCTTCGTTCTCTCACCATTCCGTGAAAGATTTGTTTATATCTTTTTGGTGTGTGGATTTTGAGAAGTGCCCTTCTCAGATCTTCTACTTTGAACCCTGTGGATCAACTAGAACATCTCATTTCCAAAGTTAACTAGGTGGATTTCGAGATCAATTCAGTTTTATATCTCATTCTTTAGTTGAGCTCGTGCAAATCGGTTGAACCGGTTTTGATACCGGTTGAACCGGTTTTACCCAGTTCGTTTCTAGTTTTTATTGAAAAAGTTTACACTTGCCTATTCACCCCTCCTCTAGGCAACTTTCAATTGGTATCAGAGGCTAATCCTCGTTCTAACGCTTAATCGTGTGAGGAAAAGATCATGTCGGGGGGACTAAGAAACGAAAGTGCTTCTAAGCTTGAAAAAGTTGAGGTTGTCTCGACTTCATCTTTTGTTGCAGATGTTGATCCTAGGGCAATAGATCTTGCCATGAGAATCGCCGAAAGGATGTTCCTCAAAATGAATGAAGATGAGGCGAAGATCAAAATTGAAGAAGAAAATGATTGATGGAGACCAAACGACGAATCCACCTCTTCACAAGGTTCATCTTTCAAATCCACTTCTCATATGTGCTTTATTGCTAATGGGAGTGACAGTGAAAGCGAAAGTGAGGATGAGGAGGAGCAAGAAAGTGATAGTGAAGATGAGGATGATCTTCAACAATTCTTTGCTCAGCTAAGCAAGAAACATCGGATGAGCTTGCTCAAACTCATGAAAAGAGCAGAAGAACAAAAAGAAATGCTTCATAAGTAAGAAGACTTCCTCATCAGAAAAATCGAAGACTTAGAGAAGTTGACCAAAGAGCATGAGAAGCTAAAGTGCTCTCATGATGATTTGGTTCAAAGGTATGAAGACATTTTAATTGAGCAAATTAAAGTTGTTAATCATTCATCATATATTGCTCAATTAGAAAATAAAAATGCTATGTTCAAGAACATGATAGAAAGGCTAAGTATTGAAAATCTAGCTTTGCAAGAAAAACATGATATGCTTGTGTGCTCTCATAATAAATTTATGGATTCACATATCATGTTAGAAATGGCTAATGAGGTTGTGTTAACTAATTTGAAATCATACCAACCTCACATATGCACATGTACTCAAGTAGAAACTACATTATCATGTGCTAACAAATGTTGCTCTCAAGAAAGCCAATCTTCCATTGAGCTAGAAATTTCAGGAATTAGTGATATTTATATCACACAAGAAAATAAAGAGCTCAAGGAAGAAGTTGGAAGGCTAAGAAGGAGCTTAATTCAATTGAAGGGAAAGTGTCATGCTCAACCTTCTCAAGATAACCATGATAATATGGTGAAAAAGCTTGAGAAGGGGACAATAGTAGCATGCACAAAACCCCTTCAAAAGAATATCAAGCTTTCCAAGAAGGACATGAGCAAACATCAAGAGAAGAAAGCCAAAGCTCATGACAAGTGCCTCAACCACGCCTCCACATGCTCCACACAAGGTAACAAACAAGTCACTCTTCCAAATAAGAGAAGATGCGCTAGAAAGTGTTATCAATGTCATAAGAAGGGACATGAGATTAATTCATGTCTCTACACAAAGGATAGTGGCTTAACTTCAGAAAGAAAGAGGCTCACTAACCATGTAGCAAACAAGAAGCAAGGCAAGGAGTCTTACAAAATTAAAAATTAGATTTGCTACACTTGCCAAAGAAAGGGACACCTATGCAAGGATTGTCCCATGAGTGAGTATCTTAAGCCTACCATGTCAATTCATTCATATTCACTTAGGAGACCCAAAAATGACACTTGTGCTAGAAAGGTAAGTAGTTCACCTAAAACTAGCACAAAGGCCATTTGGGTGCCTAAGTATTTATTAGCTAACCTTGGTGGACCCATCCAAAAATGGGTACCAAAATATACTTAATAAGTTTTGTAGGTACCCAGAGATGATATGAAGTTTTGGGGTGCTTGAGCGGTTTAACTCAATTCTTATCTCAAGCTATCAATCTTATATTATCTATCCTTTAAGATTGACCCAAAGATGAATTGAGTTGTTATATCACTAACTTCATATTTATCTCTAGCAAGAACTTGTGTTGTAGGGAATAAGGATTAACCTTTGTGGGAATCAAGCAAAAGGCCTACAACCAAGTGATATCCAAAGGATGGTAACAATTAATTCTTAAGTGCACATTGCTTTTAATTGGTATATTCCTTTGTGTCTTTTGTAGCCACATAGGAAAAATGAAGCACTTGAGAATGAACTTAAAAGATTTTACCTTGCTTTGGAAAGGATCTAATTATATGGTAGATTGCAAGTTCATATTTTTATATTGTGACAATCTACATGCTTTAAATTGATTGTATGTATCTTGTGGCATATTTCAAGTTAATCATCATATTATTGCCATGACCTAGACATAAAGAGTATTATCCCATGTTCTTAAATGAATGGAGTGCTAAGTAAGAAATTCAAATTCTTAAACCACTTACCAAAAGGGAATTCTCTATATGACTAGAGTTGTGAGACTAATGTTTTTATCTAAGTGATTTATGTAGTTTCACAACATGAGAATGTGTTTACCAAATAGAGTGTGCCATTCAACATTAAAAGAAGATCAATCCAATACTATGTGAAGTATTCCCTCTTGTTTAAATTGGTTTTGAGTCTTCTACGTTAATCATTGACCATGTTATGAATTAAACTTGCCCTATAAACTTAATTAAATAATCATGCTACTTTTATCTCGTTTCAATTGATGTTATGCATGATGCCTGTAAGGGTAATTTAGTTCATATCTTGAGGTTTCCTTAATTTAGTAACCTTCTTGTCATTCATATAATAGAGGTTGCTAAATATGAAACTATTGCTTGTGTTTCAAATGCAATCTCTTTTAAGCTATTTCATGAAATTCATAAGTAGAGATTGTGCTCTTTCAATTGGTAAAATCACAAGCATTAAAGGTTAATCTTCACCTAAAAGAAAGATTAGGAATGCTCAAGGCAAAGGTATGGAACTAATTGTTTCATTTGGTATGTGATCAATAATAGTTCCTTTCAAGTGACATTCTTTCAATTGGTAATAATCTATTCTATGGAAAGAAATGTCAATATAAAGGTTAAATTCCTTTTGGCTTAAATTTGTAAATTGGTGCATATTGTTAATTCACTCCTTCATGTGCATTAACTTAAAAGGAATTTAATTTATGCCTTTACGCCTCATAAATGATAATTTATTTGCCATTCATATATAAATATCATCATTCATTAAATACTTCATTGTACTACTAATACCTCTTTTCAAAGTGCTTTTCGACTAGTTTTAAAAGGAAAAGAGATAACAAGCTAAAGAAGGAAGTCTCCACAAATGAAGAAAAGAAGAATACTTAGATGACACCATCTCATATAGTAAGACCTTTCAATTGATAAAACAAATGGTACATTCTATATGGTGGTAAGTATTCTTAGGCATCAGTTAATTCATTGCAAATTTGTCATGCCATAACCATGATATATAATGTACTCCTCATGAGACTCTTAACTGAATTGAAAGTGCATGTGGCAAGTCATTCAAATACTTGATGCACATATCTAGTGGGAGAACATTATATATCTTGTGTCATAGAGAATAAGTTTCCCTTGATTAAGCTATACTAAGACAATCTAATTGTAAATTTGTATCTCATTTATATGGATTGTAATCTTTATTTTCTAAATAGCTACTCTTGATGCAATTTAAAATTCCCTTATCGTTAAATCTAAAAGTGCATAAGAATCCTTTTTGTTGATATTCATCACATACATATGCACTAACATGGATATGATTTTTAAACTGTAAAAGGTACAATTAGTGATCCATACTCTCTAAATTTTGGAAACCCATATTTTGATATCTTAGAAATCTACTTCAATCGGTATCTATATGCCTCACATTGAATTGGATCACTAAGTTGTAAATTCCATACATAACTTGTCTTTATGATATGAATGCTTGTGCGACTAACCTTGATAAGCTAGGTGCACCCAAGGTCAAGCTAGGTTCATTATCAAGAAGGAAACACAATGATGTATCAAGAAAAGGAGAAAATGCTCCTATTCTTAACTCTAGTTTTTTTGTGTGATTAAATATTGACTTGAAACCATGTAAGATAATTGTCAAGTATATTTGAATGCCTACACAAAGAGAAAGGCCACAATAAGGATTGTGATCACTTCTTAAATGGATCAAGCTGGGTGCTCGATAATGAATGTATAAATCATCTTTGGAGATAGTAGCAAGGGTGGTAACAACTGAATCTCAAGTGCATATTATTTTCAAATCTTATCTCGTTTATGACTTGTGTAGCCACTAAGGAAAAAGAAGTACTTGAGGATATACATCAGTTGTTGCTTATAAAATAAATGTCCAATTAGAAGATAAATGAATATTATCATATGATCAACAATCCAAAATTATGTGATGTATTCTCTCTCTAGTTAATTTGGATTTGATTCTTCTATATTAGACACTCACCATAATATGGATTAAGTCAGCCTTTTAGACTTCATTGAACAACCATGCATATTATTCATGTCATTCAAAATATATTGTGCATAAGGGCTCAAGGGAAATTTAGTCCATATTTTCAATTCGGAAAGAAATCCGCCTCATGCCAGCATTCAGCCCATAAGTAGCCCATAACCGGCAACCCTAGCTTTCTCTCCATGGGCCCACGGTTGGCTCCACGCCACTAGGAGGACTTATCCTGTTCTTGTCATCCACGCCGATGCCACCAGGCATCAAGACTCATCCACGCGACCAGCCGACCACGCCATCCCTTGCAGTCCTAACGCCGGAGCTGGACGCATCCATGCCGCCACCCGCCATCGCCTCTAGCCTCTAGGCGACCAGGCAGCCATCCACGCCGCCGCCACCGGCCATTTACCAATTTGGCTGTATTGTCTCCTTGATGGCCAGATTAACATCTATCTCGTCAGGAGAATAGACGTTCATTATCTGTATCTATTATTTGGTCTGTTGTGATCAATCAAAATTTATGACTCACAAAGAAGTTCAGCATCGATAAATCTCATCGTCATTATCATTTAATAACTGGTGAATTTGCTCGCCTGGCTTCTTATGTGTAGGCCTGAAGGATGAGGAAGTGGCTGCATCCTCAGAGGCAATGGATTTCATGTGACGCAGAGTGGTAGGTTGATCAATGTCATGATGGCCAAGGTGCACCCTGCTGGCAAAGTGTACCACATGAGGGCCAAGCGACAAATGGCTCAAAGCCTTGGTCAGATTGCAACGTTCAAACGTCGATATGAGCAGGAAGAAGAGGGAAGCAAAGACAGGTAGGATGACACAGCCTCTGTAACCACCTTAGTTTTGCTGACTGTAAAGTTTTTCAGCTATTAAGCATTTTTAGTTTAATTTAATTTTGTTTTAGATCAGATCCCCTTTTGTTCCACCTCAGAATATTGAGAAAAGTATGATACTTGTTGCGCCTGAAAGCCCCAAGACAAGTCTATGGATTGGTTTTGCATTCCGGGGACAAAGAAATAAGGAATCCGAGTAACAGTCATGTAAACTATGATTCAGAAATTACAGAGCAGTGATATGGTTCAACATTTGCACACATATGTAAGCTACATGTAGCATTGCATGTTTTTTTTTTTCAAAACTGTCACACCCAGATTTAAGGGGTAAACCCTGACGTGAATCAAATGTGTGCTAGGATCAAGTCTAATACATATGATTACTCATGGTACAAAAACGAATGTTACATCTTTACTATATAATAAGAGTTCTATACAAAATAGCTATATAATTACATCATACGAAGACGACGATCCAACAACCATAGTTGAATGGGAGACGGCGGCATAGACCTCTCACGAACTCATCGCGACATCCTTCATGCTCCTCATTCTACGGTACCTGTGCTTGATCATGAGGGATATGAGTATAGGAAGGGTGAGCTCACATACGTTCATTGCTCAACAAGTTGTGAGGAATAATATACATATGCTCACTTACAGTGGGGCTCATGTGTAGTGTAAGACTTACCAAAGAGATGGTTAAAGCTGAGCATTGCTTTTAAAGTTGGTCAAAATTTTATTAGTAGTTACTAAGTATAAGTAGATACCAACCCAAATAAACAAAAGATCAAATTAATAATAACACCCACAATGCAATGCATATGACAAATTAAATTTAGTTCCATAGATTACTCATGTCAGGGTCCGAGCTGCTCATGACCGTGAGCACGACTGATATACCAGTTTTACACTCTACAAAGGTTGCACATCTTTACCCACAAGTCGTGCTACCCATTTGCCACGGGGTTGTATAGACCCCATCTACCGAGGAAGCGAGGCAAAGCAGCACTAAGAGGCATTTCCAAAGTTCCACTAGTTCGAGAAAACCCACTACGGATTCAAGAAGAAGTAAGTATAGGATTTCTTGGTCTGAAATGTCATCGCAGCAGTTCGACCCGAGAACCTCCCTATACTCTGTAGCGATGCCTCCCCGCTTGCCCATTTCGAGTAAGGTAATCTCTCCCTAGCTTTCCTAATTACTTGGCCAAGGGCGTCCCATTCTACCCTTGTGGTAGCACTGTTTTCCCGGGTGGTTCTCCATGTTCCAATTAACATGATGATCTTATCATGAATAGTAAATAAAACAACAACAAAAATTGGAACATTATCATAATATAACATTAATTTCCCAAAACTAGGTAGAGCAATAGTAAATCTACCCAATAGTTCATATGTTTGCAAGGTGTGGGATAGACAATACTAGGGATACCTATAAGGTCCCATCAAATTAACCCGAGTATATCACAGTGATTAACACGAACATTATTAGATAAAGAGAAAAGTGATCAAGGGCACAACTTGCCTTAGACTTGAGATTCCCAAGTCCCAAATTGGTCTTCATATTCTCGTGGCCTCATTGGTACTCGTAGCAATACAAACAAACATGATATAGGCAAAAATTAACATCACACCAATCATGAGAACATATTGCATAATAATGATCTACGCATCGTAACTAGATCTTAGGTTCGAGATCCACTAAATTCGGAGTTACGGTTATAAAGTTATGATTTTCTGAAGGTTTAAGTGTCTACTATAAAACAAAGAAGGTACATGTTGGGGTCTTTGTCTTCTGAAGGTCCTCAAAAACATGAGTAACAATGTTTCCCAAGCATAATATATGTACAGGAACCTTCGGACTCAGGATGAAGATGTACACAATATGGAGAGCAGGGTCGGAACTAAGGTTGAACCAGCGTCGAAGCTGCGCGCAAGGGAGCTTTGGCTCAATAGCAGAAAAAGGAACCGACTTAATGAGGAAAAGGCTATCTAGTCCCCGATAGATTGTTCTTAAGTCAATAGTGAACATGAAGGGCATGAATGTAATTTCACATAGGCTACGCCCTGTGCCTATAAATAGATGAACAGTACCCCCGTACTGTTCAGGCTGACTTTTACTCGCTCGTGCGTCACGCTTGTACTTTTGCCCTCTGTCAAGCCGAAGGTACAAATGTAATTCAGTATTGTTCTTATTCATCCATGATTATATAATAGGATGCATAAATGATGTTATGTGACTATTCATGTTATTTCTCATGTCCATATGCTTCTTCTTTCATCATTGTAAATTATGATGATGAAGGTATGTCCTTCATGACCTTCGTCCGAAGATCGTTATATCCTAAAGGAAATAATGCTTCAAAGGACGAAGGGCATTAACCATTAACTTATTTCCTATGTTGCCTTGTTCTTAATTCATAGCATTTGAGAACAAGTCCCCAACATTGGCGCCCACCTCCGGTGTACTCACTTCCACAAACTTCGGCAAAAGCATCAAACCTTCTCATGCCGCCGAAGAAGATAACATCGCCATGGGCTGCACTACAGCCACTGGACACAAATCAGGAGACTCTCTCTCTTCGAGAGGCCAGAAGCCAAAGAGAAAGGCCACCAGTGCAACACTTCAGGAGAAGGAATTGGACCAGGAGATCAGGAACATGGAGATCATTCACCAACAGGTGCAAACGAAAAAGGAGAAGATGGCTCGGCTGGCCGACCTTCAGAGGAAAGATCGATGAAGCTACTGAGGAAGTGCGTCATCTTAACTCAAGATGACCATGACCGAAGGCCCCAACACAGGGAGCTTCATCAAGAGGGCTCATTCAACGAAGACAAATGGTACGATGATTTTAATCATGATACCTTTGCTTTTGATGATGCTTCTCCCCTGACAGCAGAATTGCAGGCTATCCCATGGCCATAATCCTACAAGCCACCTCAGCTACCTATGTACATTGGGCACTTAGACCCAAAGCAATTTCTGATGAGCTATGAGGCAACAATATCCCTCATACGGAGGTAATGCAGCTGTCATGGCCAAGTCCTTTGTCATGGCAGTCCGAAACGTGGCCTAGACATGGTACTCTTCTCTTCGGTCAGGGACAATCACGTCATGGCAGAAGCTTAAGGACATGTTGTTACCAGTTTTCAGGGCTTTCAGACAAAGCTAGTCACAGCTCAAGCCTTGTTCTAGTGCACACAAGACCATGAGGAATACCTGCAGGCGTATGTCCGAAGGTTCTTGCGACTGAGAGCACAAGCGCCCACAGTGCCCAATGAAATTGTCATTGAGGCCATGATCAAGGGTCTTCGACCAGGACCTACAGCCCAATACTTCGCCAGGAAACCTCCCCAAACTCTGGAGAAGTTACTTCAAAAAAATGGATGAGTACATCCGAGCTGACAATGACTTCTGATAAAGAAGGGAGGAAGCTTACAGATTTTCTGAGATGACTAGGGGCTTCGGAGGGAGAATCCACCCTAGGCATGTCAGATCAATCCATAGCTCCAATCAGAATGATGACAAAGAAAGCCAGCTTCAGAGGTCACACCACACCTCACAGTCTTCGGGACAGCAACAAAGCTCCTTCAGGCCGCCAGCTCCAAGGGGCAGAGGCGCTAGGGCTTCGGAGGAAGATATGGGATCGGCCCAGGAAAATTTATTGCTTATCTGTGGTGAAGACAAGGGCCACACTACAAGAATGTGCCAAATCACTATTCTGAAACAAAAGGAGATTGCCAAAGCCGAAGCTCGACAGAATCAGCCGAAGCAGGTCTTGCAGACTGCTTCGTGCCACTCTCCTTACATACCAGAATACGTGGGCAATCAACCTGCAGCCTCTATTGCTTCGGCAAGCCATTCACAGGCTTCTTGGCCTCAGCTTCCACCGCCACCACCACTGCAGCCCACTTATTCCCGAAGCCAGCAGCCAGAAGGGCGTCAACACTCCTAGCAACAATGTGACTTCAGGAAGGAGTCCGAAGCTCGAACAGTCAATAGTAACTGTACCAGAATCGAAGCACATATACTAAGCAATATCCTACCTCTGAAATGCTTTTGAGTTCTATGTCATTTTGCTTTTTAATAAGAAGTAATGTAAATTTAGTTTTTAAAATTCTTGTAATGATCTTGCTTCTATCAGAATGAAATATATCTTCCTCACAGAATTACGAAGCCCAAAATCTTCTTCACAGAATTTCGAAGCTCAAAAGTCGTTCCTAAAGGAATACAGAGCTGAATTTGTCGAAGCTACTCAAAAGTCGTTCTTAAGGGAGCGCAACGTAAGTTTTGAGCTCAAAAGACGTTCCTAAGGGAATGCAGAGCCAAAATTGCTGAAGCTACAAAAGTCGTTCCTAAGGGAGCGTAGCGTAAGTTTTTTGCTCAAAAGTCGTTCCAAAGGGAATGCAGAGCCAAATACCGCCGAAATATAAGGCGAAGAAGTTCAAAAGTTGTTCCTAAGGGGATGCAGAACTTATACTACCGAAATAGAAGGTGAAGAAGTTCCAAAGTCGTTCCTAAGGGGATGCAGAACTTACACCGAAAAATAAATGGTGAACACCGAAAAATAAACGATGAAGAAGCTCAAAAGTCGTTCCTAAGGGGATGCAGAGTTTATGTATTCCAGTGTGGGTGTGTGGTTGTGTGTCTTCGACATCAGTATCATTTTGCATCATATCATCACATCATTTCGCATAGCATCACATCATACATCATATCGCATCAATGACACGAGAATCGAATACGGAGTTCATCTTCGGTGAATGCTTCGTAAAAATGAAAATGTGCTAAGGCACGAAGTAAGCTTTCGAGAAATACAGCCTCATCAACCTTGTCACAAAAGAAGGGACCCCTTTTTGCGAAGCATGGATATTTTTACGAAGCATGGATTTTTTTCTTTACGAAGCATGAAAAGAAGGGAAGGTGTTTTTTTCATCGAATGCTCAAAAACGGTATGTATGTAAAGTTTCATGCCTCGCAAAGAAATAAATTACAATAATTTACATATTTGATTTAAAGTTACATGCATCAAATATCATAGTTTTGCTACAATAGAAACCTAATATTCCTTCATCTGTTATATACATCAACCTTTTCAAAATGTTTATTACAACACAATCTATTCCTCTTTAAGAACTTTCTCTGCAACTTCGGCCTGGGCCATGGTCTTGATGTGATCACATCTCGCCTTCTCCAAGATAGCTGAAATTCCTCGCGTACCAGAAAACACGCAAACATCCCCGCGATCACTCATAATTTATTCGAAGGTCCCGGCTTCTCCACTTATCCATTCAACAACGCCTTCGGGTTCGCCTCGTATGAAATTTTCTTCAGCAGAATAGGCACCCACTTTGGCGAAGCTAGCTTTTATTTTATTTACGCAATCCAAGGATTTTTCAAAGCACCTTTCCTTGGATGTGCGAAATTCTTCAACATTTTTTCTCTAGATGATTTTCCCAATATTCGCTAATTTCTTGGTTAGCTTGTGCGAGTGCACATTTTTCCTTAGCTTCGCCCAGTTGTCTTCGAAGGTCTTCAATTTCAGTCCTTTGGGCTTCGGCCTGAGCTCTGAAAATAGCTTCATTTTCCTTCACTTTGTTTACCAAATAAATTAAGATTTTGTCTTCTTCAAGACCTTCGTTTCTCAATTCAATCACCTCTGAACGAAGGTTGTTCAGAGCCATCGTATAGCCTTCATCCTCAATATTTTTCTGCACCCTAAGGGCATTACTAAGAATTAAGCCCTGCAAGAGGAGGAAAGAATTGAGTATGACAAATGAAACACCTCATTCTCAAATTCAAAGTTAACTTCTATACCTTTATACTGTTGTATGCTAGGCTATCAGCAAGATCATCCTTTGACAAAATTGAATGGCCATCTTCCAGCTTCGGGAATCCCATGCTTCTACCTATCTCCCGGCAAACGGATATTTCTTTGTTGTCCGGGAGACAGTATAAGAAATCATCTTCATTACTCCTATTAAAAACCAAGGCTTCCTTCGGATATTTCAACTTTCACGCATAGTACCTAGCTTCCAGAATTTATTCTTCGGACAGCTTCTTCCTCGAAGCGTGTCGAATGATGTAGTCAACATTTTCGATCAAAGCTACGGGAGCAGGAGTCTCGATCTTTTCAGGAGCAATCTGCTCTGCCGCTTTTTCTTCAGGCACGGCAGGCTCTGTCTCGGTGGGCACTGAAGGCTCAACTTCGGTTTTAGCTTGAACTTGCGTAGCTTCTGCTTCTGCTTGCCCAGTTTCGGCTCCGGCCTATGATTTGGCTTTAGATTGAGCAATTTTCTTTGAAGGAGCAGGGCTCAACGCCTTTGTAGTCTCCAGCACAACATCTAGTACGTTGGCCATCCTTCTCCCCTTGGGAGTTGCGGTAGAAGCCTTTTGCACCTTCGACAGATTTGCCTTTGTCGGAGGGCTCAGAATCTTTGGCATTTTTATTATCTCTTCAACCTTCGGTTCATCGGCCTTATCAACTTTATCTTCGACTGCCTTGACTGTATGCTCCTTCGACATTACAGTCGGTCTTCGGTGTTCTGTGTAATCGAAGCAGTCTGTGTTGCTTTGGCTGCTGAAGAGGACCCTGCGCCAAAGTCAGGCACCATGGCCGATTCAATGTAACGCGGCCGGTGGGTCAGAACCTTCATCTTTTTGCTCTTCAGCACAGGCTCAACTGGGGTGACCGAAGTAGCAATCTTCCTCTTTTTCTCTTGTCTTCGCAGCAGGTAGCGGTAATCAGGGTATACGAATCCAATAGCATCAAATACCCTGTTTAATCTTTTCTTGCCCCAGCCACCAAAGGCTGCGGACAAGGCATTATCTTCAGCCTTGGAGTACGCTCCAAGCAGCTCATCACTGGTAGCTTTGATGCACTTCAACCAGTCGTCGTTCGGCTCATCAAATTTCTCCCTAAATCTGAAGGTATACTTCAGTCGGACCAGACCACCCTTACTAGAGTCGGCGGTGGTCTCCTTCGGCATTTCCCAGTTTTCCACAAGCGGCCATACCCTGAAGGCTATATGTTCTTGAATCAAATCTCTTGTACCAATGAAGGAGCAAACAGTGTTGAAAGCCCTCTAACACGCTTCGACAACATCATCAATTTCCACCTTTGGCCTTCGGAGGCCGAAGCGGGACCAGATGGGGCGCTGAATGATTTCTTTAATGTCTTCCCTTGCCTTTAAATCATTCTTCACATAAAACACTCTTCCATCCAGGCCCCGGGCCATCTCTTCCGAAATGTTGGTACCGGGTGGCTCGCGTTGGGGCGAGCAATAAATCCATAACAACCGAAGTTGTTATGGTACTGTTCTTTGCTAATAGCCTTCATCTCATATAAGAGCTCGTGCATATGGCAGAAGCACTTTGCGCTTGGCTCTAGCCCCTGACTCCTTACAGCCCAGACAAAAATCCCCATCCTCATAATAGCTTCAGGGGTGATCTGATGAAGGAAGATCTGGTAGATCTTCAGCACTTCAACTACAAACTTGCTCAAAGGAAACCGAAGTCCAGCCTTAAAAAAGCTTCGGTAGATAACAACTTCGTTTTCCTCAGGGGCAGGGACGTTGTTGTCTCCGCCAGCCCTCACGATAGACATGTCCCGAAAGTACCTTCCTCTCATGTTCTCAGGGTCACTATGTTTAATGGTCAATTTTCCGAAGACTGCATGGCTTGGTCGCCAGGGCCGATCCTCAGAATCTTCATCCCCACTTTCCACATCATAGCTATCGCTGTCACCAGTATCTTTAGATAAACCTTCCAGTATCTCTTTAGTAATCTTCTCTGTGTTTGTTTTTTCCATGGACTCAATAAATTCAGCAATATAAGGATCCGCAACCTTTTTCTCCTCAAACAGCTTCGCCTCTTCAGTCAACTTCACCCTCTCAGTCATTTTTTCCCCAGACATGGTCAAAATGCGTCTTTTAAACCGAAGCTCAAAAGCTTGAAAATTTAGCGAGCGCTAGTGAGCAAAAGCTAAAAGTTTGAGAAAATAATGCAAATGGCAGAAACAGCGTATCAAATGCTGCCGGTGTGAGTTCATATTTATACGCCTAGAACGCTGCAACTTGGAGGGCCCCGTCTGTCATTGATTGTTGCTATTCTAGCAAAGGGAAGGTATTTTTTCAGACCTTCGGCTTAAGGCCTTCGTTCACATCGCAGTCTGAATTCGTTGCTATAACAAATTAATACTGTGAGGGGCTACTGTTGGGGGCCTTCGTCTTCCGAAGGTCCTCAAAAACATGAGTAACAATGTTTCCCAAGCATAATATATGTACAGGAACCTTTGGACTCGGGATGAAGTTGTACACAATATGGAGAGCAGGGTCGGAACAAAGGTTGAACCAACGCCGAAGCTGCGCGCAAGGGAGCTTCGGCTCAATAGCAGAAAAAGGAACTGACTTAAGGAGGAAAAAGGCTATCTAGTCCCCGATAGATTGTTCTTAAGTCAATAGTGAACATGAAGGGCATGAATGTAATCTCTCCCTAGCTTTCCTAATTACTTGGCCATGGTCATCCCATTCTACCCTTGTGGTAGCACTGTTTTCCCGGGTGGTTCTCTATGTTCCAATTAACATGATGATCTTATCATGAATAGTAAATAAAACAACAACAAAAATTGGAACATCATCATAATATAACATTAATTTCCCAAAACCAGGTAGAGCAATAGCAAATCTACCCAATAGTTCATATGTTTGCAAGGTGTGGGATAGACAATACTAGGGATACCTATAAGGTCCCATCAAATTAACCCGAGTATATCACAGTGATTAACACGAACATTATTAGATAAAGAGAAAAGTGATCAAGGGCACAACTTGCCTTAGACTTGAGATTCCCAAGTCCCAAATTAGTCTTCATATTCTCGTGACCTCATTGGTACTCGTAGCAATACAAACAAACATGATATAGGCAAAAATTAACATCACACCAATCATGAGAACATATTGCATAATAATGATCTACACATCGTAACTAGATCTTAGCTTCGAGAACCACTAAATTCGGAGTTACGGTTATAAAGTTATGATTTTCTGAAGGTTTAAGTGTCTACTATAAAACAAAGAAGGTACATGTTAGGGGCCTTTGTCTTCCGAAGGTCCTCAAAAACATGAGTAACAATGTTTCCCAAGCATAATATATATACAGGAACCTACGGACTCGGGATGAAGCTGTACACAATATGGAGAGCAGGGTCAGAACGAAGGTTGAACCAGCGCCGAAGCTGCGCGCAAGGGAGCTTCGGTTCAATAGCAGAAAAAGAAACCGACTTAAGTAGGAAAAGGCTATCTAGTCCCCGATAGATTGTTCTTAAGTCAATAGTGAACATGAAGGGCATGAATGTAATTTCACACAGGCTGCTCCCTGTGCCTATAAATAGATGAATAATACCCCCGTACTGTTCACGCTGACTTGTACTCGCTCGTGCGTCACACTTGTACTTTTGCCTTCTGTCAAGCCGAAGGTACAAATGTAATTCAATATTGTTCTTATTCATCCATGATTATATAATAAGGATGCATAAATGATGTTATGTGACTATTCATGTTATTTCTCATGTTCCATATGCTTCTTCTTTCATCAATGTAAATTATGATGATGAAGGTATGTCCTTCATGACCTTCGTCCGAAGATAGTTATATCCTAAAGGAAATAATGCTTCGAAGGACGAAGGGCATTAACCATTAACTTCTTTCTGTGTTGTCTTGTTCTTAATTCATAGCATTTGAGAACAAGTCCCCAACAGTACAGGATTTTGACCAAAGGTTTCATGGTAATACAGGGTTACTAGATGATAAACAATATTAATATGAGATTAATGCAACTGGAATGGATCAAAAAGGAGTTAAAATAAAGAAGTTATGAATTATCTAAGTTTCTGGATTTATTTTTATACTAAAAATTCATTTCCTATATTTAGTTTATAAATAAACTGAGAACTCTGTCTGCCAACACAATTTCTGAAGAAGCTAGGGGCTAAAGTGCTAAAAACAGGACCTAACTGCGATTATTTTTGACTTAGAATGAACGACGGGTTGATTAACTAATTCTCGAAGCGCTCTTTAGCAAAATTTGGCGCGGTCGAAAGGGTATTGATCACTCACAACCATTTGATCAGGCATGGACATCACAGATTAAAACCTGCCCTCAATGAATCGGTATGGATTTCCAGCCGTTGGATCCAACATTGATGGGCTAGATTTAAATAATCTAAAAACAACCCTCGACCGATTGATCAGAATCGGACGACACCTATTACGCCAGCCCAAATCGGTATTTCCACATCTAATCTGGCCCATTCATCTAGGTTTTACCGACCCACGACCATCCCTAGCCTCGCTCCTCTCTCCCTCTGGTCAACCCACAGAGGCACCGCCCTAGCCCCCCACCAGAATCACACAGGAGTTATGCAATCCGGTGCCGCGATGAGTCGTTTCCATGTCTGAACCCCGAAATCGAGTGTGGGGCAGACGATGAACTCTATGGATGAGAGCATACCAGGTATTGGGGTGTAGAGGTACACCGACCACGGCCAATGGCGGTGCGACGGCATGGAAGGACCCCGATGACAAATTCCTGGGAACTCCACCGACCCACGTGCCAGTGGCATGCACGCAGAAGACCCACGCGCCCGAGTGAACGTCTGGGACACCTCCCTGCACCCAAGGGCACGACAGATGCGGAGATCGAGCGCAGCAGCACCAACTACCCCTGCTAGCGACGATGGCGCAGCTGGGACAAAAAAGATGAGCTATGGGATGAATCGAGGTGAATCAAGGAGGCGAGGTTGCGGTACTTGTAGGGCAATCTAGAGGGGTCCCGGTCAATCACACCGGCCACGTGAAACCCACGCGCCGCCGACAATCTCGGCGCGATTTGTTATGAAGATGAAGATGAAGGTGGACGGTTAGGCCCCATATGCAGCGAACCTAGTGTCATGGGCGCACGCGACGACAGCTGCCAACAAGGCCCCAACCTTCGGCGCCAGCGTGATTAGTGTGGGCGAGGAGTGGGCCGACGCGCGCGAGGCTTAGGTGGGCCGACCCAAAGTTTTGGCCCAAATCCGGTTACCATTTTTCTTTTATTATTCATGTTTTGCATTTCTTTCTAAATTTCCAAATTTGGTATTTGAATTCAAATTTGCTGATGAGTTTCACACACAAATTAAGTGCATAAATAAAAGTACCAGCATGAAAAGATATTTATATATATATCGTTATAGTGTATATTCTTTTCCTTTTCTATTTCATTTTCAAATTCTAGATTTCAAATTAGCTTAAACCCCAATTTCAGCATTAATATATTATTATTAAGTGCATAAACAAATAACCTCCAACATGATGCATAGATTATTTATGTTTCATTAGTTAAGTTATTCACTTTAAATATGATTATTCATATGTTCTGATGAATAGAGGGAAATACATATAAGGAGATTAATTCTTCACTTTTATTATCCACAAGTTAGGTATTACAAATCCTACCCCCTTAAAAGAAATCTTGTCCTCGAGATTAATAAGAAAAGGGATGTATCTCAATCTTGTCTCAAAACATATGCACTATCAAGAATCTCATCATGATGCATAACTGGTTATTAAAACATAGGTTCAAATAGACCTTATTACTATTCCTAAAATAATTAAAGAACTAGCTACTACCTAAGGTATTATTTAGGTCTTACAAATACTATCCCTTATATATATACTCTAATCTTGTTTCTCATTCACCTCTTCACTAGCTTCTTCGCCTTCAACCGACACCTCTTCTGGGTTTTCGGGTCCTTCAGGTCCAGTTTCTGCTTCCACATGGTTGACCTGACCCCGATTGACGGATAATGCCTAACTCTTACCTCTTCAGGCCTGACCTTGCTTCATCGAACCTGGAGTGGTTAAAGCAGCCCTGTTGGGATAGTAGTTGGCATAATGACCAGCCTGTCCACATTTGAAGCATGACCTGTTTGTGGATGTATTAGGAGCAACAGGTCCGACTCGAGTGCTTGCTTGGGGAGGAGCAGATTGGGTCTGTTGAGTCTGTTGCCCAGAACTGTCACGAGTTGGTGTGCCTTGAGGTGTAGCATAACAAGGACGAGTACTACTTCCAGCCTATCCATGGTTCTTTTCTCTCTCAACTCGCTTGTGTTCTAGAGCTATAGCTTTGTCCAGCAGTCTCTGCAAGGACAGGAATGTGTGCGACATCAGTTGGTATTGAAGTGGCCCAATCAAACCCTCTAGAAATAGCTCCTAGTTTTTCTTGTCATCATCAACTTCCCCAGGAGCATCTCGAGATAGCTGGATGAATCTGTCTCTGTATTCACTTAATGACATGCCTCCCTGTTTGAGGGATAGGAACTCCTTAATCTTCATAAGACCAGCAGAAATGTGATAGTTCCTGAAGTTAGTGAAGAATTCTACCCAAGGAATGGTGTTAGCAGTAGCGTGAGCAGCGCAATATGCATCCCACCAATCCACAGCGGGGCCAGTGAGGCGACCCGATGCATATAACACTTTCTCCCTATTGGTGCACTGAGTTATATTGAGCATCTTTCCATGGACTTTAACCAGTCATCAGCTTGTAGTGGGTCTGAGGAGTTAGAGAATGTAGGTGGCTTTTGACTCATAAACTCCCGGTGCTTATCCCTGGGTGGAGCTGGTGGTGGTGGAGGTGGTAGTTGTTGTCGTTCTTGTCGTTCTTGACACATTTCTTGACATTCTTGACACATTTCTTGACGTTCTTGACGGATCTGTGCTTGCATTTCTGTCATCATGTTGGCCATTTGTTGTAGTAGTCACATTTGAGCAGCAACCATGTCATCAGCAGGCAGGGGATTCGGAGGAGGATTCATGTCTGGTTCTGGATTAGCTACAGTCCTTCTTCGATGAATTCGTGTGGGTAGATCTAAAAGGGAAATATGGTTAACCTTTTCCTACAATTAATTTTGGTGGTTGAATGTCCAACACAAACATATGGACTAACTAGTTTGCTCTAGAACTCATGTATTATAGGTGCATAAGGTGCAACACAAACCAATAAAAGATTGAAGTTAGGGACTAAATTGAGCCGGAGCAAAGAACTTGAGTGTGTTGTGGTCTGGCGCAACGGACAGTGTCTGGTGCCCCATGCCCGTACAAATCCAAAGCAGCCACTCTTGGGAATTTGAAGGCGCCCTCCGCTATAATTCACCGGACTGTCCGGTGTGCCAGCGGAGCAACGGCTAATTCGCACCAATGGTCGACTCTGACAGCGCTACAGTGTCATGGTAGAAGTCAGAGCAGCGAGTCAGAGGGGCACCAGACTATCTGGTGCACCACCAGACTGTCCGGTGCCACAAGAAGACAAAGGCGCCAACAGTCAACTGCTCTAGAACCCCAACGGTTGGGTGACATGGCGGCGCACCGGACACAGAACAGTGCCTGTCCGGTGCGCCCATCGTCAGCAGCCTCCCTAATGACTACCTTGGTGGTTGAGGGCTATAAATACCCCCCAACCACCACAACTTCAAGCATCCAAGTTTTCTGAATATCACATTCAATACAAGAGCTCTAGTATTCACTCCAAGACACAATACAAAAGATCAAATCCTCTCTGAGTCCTAAATTTACTCCAAACACTTAGTGGCTTGTGAGAGAGAGATTTTTGTGTTCATTCGAGTTCTTGTCGCTTGGATTTCCTTTCTTCTTTTCTTTCTCTTATTCTCAAGTGCTTTGTAAGCGAGGCAAGAGACACCAAGTGTGTGGTGGTCCTTGCGGGGTCTTAGTGACCCATGAGATTAAGGAAGAAGGCTCACTTGGTCTAAGTGACCGTTTGAGAGAGGGAAAGGGTTGAAATAGACCCGGTCTTTGTGACCTCCTCAACGGGGACTAGGTTCTTTGGAACCGAACCTCGGTAAAACAAATCACCATGTTCACTCGCCTTATTTCTTGGTTTATTTGTTTGCCCTCTCTTTCCGACTTGAGTTTAACTCTAACGCTAACCCCTGACCTTAGTGCGTGTTTAAGTTTAAAAATTTCAGGTTTCGCCTATTCACCCCCTCTAGGCGACTTTCAATTGGTATCAGAGCCTGGTGCTTCATTAGAGTCTAACAACTCGAAGTGATGTCAGGAGATCACGCCAAGAGGGAGATTATGACCGGCAAAAAAGCCGCAAGTTCGGAGAGGACTCTTTCGAGAGAGTCTAGCAACAAGAACAAGGAGGAATCCTCTTCCTCCATCAAGTTGCATCGGAAAGGTGACAAGAAGAAGATGATGAAAAAGGTCGTCCACTACGAGACCGACTCTTCGTCACCCCCACATCAAGCGTCGAGTCGTCCGTCACTTCTAAGCGCCATGAGTGCAAGAAGTATAGTAAGATGCCTCTTCACTATCCCCGTATTTATAAACGTGCTCCATTACTTTTTGTTCCCCTAGGCAAACCACCATATTTTGATGGTGAAGATTATTGTATGTGGAGTGATAAAATGAGGCATCATCTAACCTCACTCTGTAAAAGCATATGGGACATAGTTGAATTTGGAGCGCAGGTACCACAGGTGGGGGATAAGGATTATGACTTGGACGAGGCCGCACAAATTAGGCAGTTTAACTCCTAAGCCACATCTATACTCCTCGCCTCTTTATGTCGAGAGGAGTATAACAAGGTGCAAGGATTAAAGACCACCAAAGAGATTTGGGACGTCCTCAAGACCGCGCACGAAGGGGATGAGGTGACCAAGATCACCAAGCGTGAGACGATCAAAGGGGAGCTCGGTCGATTCGTCCTCAACAAAGGGGAAGAGCCGCAAGCCATGTACAACCGACTCAAAACAATGGTCAACCAAGTGCGCAACCTCGGGAGCACCAAGTGGGATGACCATGAAATGGTCAAGGTTATTCTAAGATCCCTTGTTTTTCGCAATCCTACTCAAGTGCAATTAATTCGTGGGGATCCTAGATATAAACTAATGTCTCCCGAGGAAATGATAGGCAAGTTTGTGAGCTTTGAGCTAATGATCAAAGACTCCAAACATATTGTCAACTTGGAGCAAGGCGCCACCTCCACACCCGAGGTGCAACTCGTCGCATTCAAAGTGACGAAAGAGAAGAAAAAGGAGTCTACATCAAGTAGGATTCCCATCGACACCTCCAAGCTCGATAATGAGGAAATGGCGCTCATCATTAAGAGCTTCCGCCAAATCCTCAAACAAAGGAGGGGGAAAAACTACAAGTCCCACTCCAAGAAGGTTTTCTACCGGTGTGGTAAGTTCGGTCACTTTATTGCAAAATGTCCTATTGCTAGTGAAAGTGACAGGGACGACGACAAGAAAGGGAAGAAGAAGGAGAAGAAGAGATACTACAAAAAGAAGGGCGGCGATGCCCACATATGTCGGGAATGGGACTCCGATGAGAGCTCCACCGACTCCTCATCCGACGAGGACGCCGCCAACATCGCCATCAACAAGGGCCTCCTCTTCCCCAACGTCATCCACAAGTGTCTTATAGCTAAGGACAGCAAAAAGCAGAAGGTACAATCTAGAGCCACCCCAAAATATACAACATCTAGTGATGAGGATAGCTCTAGTGATAGTGAAGATAATTTGATGTATCTCTTTGCCAACCTTAGCATGGACCAAAAGAAAAAATGGAATGAATTAATTGAAGCAATTAATGAAAAGGATGAACTCTTGGATAGCCAAGAGGACTTCCTAATTAAAGAGAACAAAAATTTTGTTAAATCAAAAAATGCTTATGCTCAGGAAGTAGAAAGAATGTGAGAACTTGTCTAAGGAGCTTAGCATTTGTCATGATTCAATTTCTAGCCTTAGAAATGAAACTGCTAGCTTAGTTTCTAAGGTCAAATATTTAAATGTTTGCAATGATTCTATTTACTGTCTTAGAGATGAGAATGCTAGATTAAAATCTAAGATAGAAGAATTAAATGTTTGCAAACCATCTACATCTACTGTTGAACATGTTTCCATTTGCACTAGATGTAGAGATATTAATGTTGAAGCTATAGATGATTACCTTGCCATGATTAAACAACAAAATGATCACATAGCTAAGTTGACTGCTAAAATTAATGAGCATGAACTTGAAAATGAAACGTTCAAATTTGCTAGAAGTATGCTGTATAATGGGAGACACACTGGCATTAAGGATGACTTTGGTTTCCAACAGGGGAGCAATTTCAAGCTTAATGCCCCTAAAAGATTGTATAATTTTGTTAAGAGCAAGGCTCCCATGGTTCAGGATAATGAGGGCTACATTTTATATCCTGCTAACTATCCTGAGCACAAAATTAGGAAAATTCATGCTAGGAAACCTCACAATGTTTCTCATCATGCATTTATGTATAAAAATGAGGCTTCTAACTCTAGGCATACCACACATGTTAAAATGCCTAGAAAGAAAATTCCTTCTGCATCAAATGAGCATAATGTTTCATTTAAGACTTTTGATGCATCTTATGTTTTAACTAACAAATCAGGCAAAATAGTTGCCAAACATGTTGGGGGCAAACACAAGAGTCCAAAGACTTGTGTTTGGGTACCCAAGGTGCTTGTTTCTAACGTCAAAGGACCCAAGACTATTTGGGTACCTAAGAACAAGGCCTAAATTTTTTTTGTAGGTTTATGCATCCGGTGGTTCAAGTTGGATAATCGATAGCGGGTGCACAAACCACATGACCGGGGAGAAAAAATGTTCTCCTTCTATGAGAAAAAACGAAGATCCCCAACGAGCTATCACATTCGGGGATGGAAATCAAGGTTTGGTCAAAGGATTGGGTAAAATTGCTATATCACCTGACCATTCTATTTCCAATGTTTTTCTTGTAGATTCTTTAGATTACAATTTGCTTTCTGTTTCTCAATTATGAAAAATGGGCTACAACTGTCTATTTACAGATATAGGTGTTACTGTCTTTAGAAGAAGTGATGATTCAATAGCATTTAAGGGAGTGTTAGAGGGTCAGCTATATTTAGTTGATTTTAATGAGAACAAAGCTGAACTTGACACTTGCTTAATTGCTAAGACTAACATGGGTTGGCGCTAGATCGCCGACTAGCCCATGTTGGAATGAAGAATTTTCACAAGCTTCTAAAGATAGGGTTTGTAGTGCATGTCAAGCAGGAAAGCAGGTTGGAGCCCATCATCCACACAAGAACATCATGACGACTGACAAACCGCTCGAGCTACTCCACATGGATTTATTCGGCCCGATTGCTTACATAAGCATCGGTGGGAGTAAGTATTATCTAGTTATTGTGGATGATTATTCTCGCTTGACTTGGGTGTTCTTTTTGTAGGAAAAATCACAAACCCAAGAGACCTTAAAAGGATTCCTAAGACGGGCTTAAAACGAGTTCGAATTAAGGATCAAAAAGATAAGAAGCGACAATGGGATGGAGTTCAAGAATTCTCAAATTGAAGGCTTTCTTGAGGATGAGGGCATCAAGCATGAGTTCTCTTCTCCCTACACACCTCAACAAAATGGTGTAGTAGAGAGGAAGATTAGAACTCTACTGGATATGGCAAGAACCATGCTTGATGAGTACAAGACACCGGACCGGTTTTGGGCGGAAGCAATCAACACTGCTTGCTACTCCATCAATCGGCTCTACCTTCACCGAATCCTCAAGAATACATCATATGAACTCCTCACTGGTAAAAAGCCAAATGTTTCATATTTTAGAGTATTTGGGAGTAAATGCTTCATTCTTGTTAAAAGAGGTACAAAATCTAAATTTGCCCCTAAGGCGTAGAAGGCTTTTTACTTGGTTATGACTCAAACACAAGGGCATATAGAGTCTTCAACAAATCCACTGGATTAGTTGAGGTTTCTTGTGACATTGTGTTTGATGAGACTAATGGCTCCCAAGTGGAGCAAGTTGATCTTTATGAGCTAGATGATGAAGAGGCTCCGTGCGTCATGCTAAGGAACATGTCAATTGGGGATGTGTGTCCTAAGGAATCCGAAGAGCCTCCATAAGCGCAAGATCAATCGTCATCTTCCAATCAAGCATCTCCACCAACTCAAAATGAGGATCCAGCTCAAAATGATGAAGATGAAGAAGATAAGACACCTCAAGAGGTGGACAATGATCAAGGTGGAGATGAAGAGAATGAAGACAAGGAAGATGATCAAGGAATTCAGGGTCAAAGACCGCCACACCCAAGAGTCCACCAGGCAATTCAATGAGATCACCCCATCAACTCCATCCTTGGTGACATTCATAAGGGGGTAACCACTAGATCTCGAGTTGCTCATTTCTGTGAACATTACTCTTTTGTTTCCTCTATTGAGCCATACAGGGTAGAGGATGCACTAAGAGATCCAGATTGGGTGCTGGCAATGCAAGAGGAGCTCAACAACTTCATGAGGAATGAGGTATGACATTTGGTTCCATGTCCTAATCAAAATGTTGTAGGTACCAAGTGGGTATTCCGCAACAAGCAAGATGAGAATGGTTTGGTGACAAGAAACAAAGCCCGACTTGTGGCCAAAGGTTATTCACAAGTCGAAGGTTTGGACTTTGATGAAACTTATGCACCCGTAGCTAGGCTTGAGTCAATTCATATATTACTTGCCTATGCTACATACCATGGCTTTAAGCTTTTACCAAATGGACATGAAAAGTGCCTTCCTCAATGGACCTATCAAGGAAGAGGTCTATGTTGAGCAACCTCCTGGCTTTGAAGATAGTGAGTACCCTAACCATGTGTATAAGCTCTCAAAGGCGCTTTATGGGCTCAAGCAAGCCCCAAGAGCATGGTATGAATGCCTGCGAGATTTCCTTATCACTAATGGCTTCAAAGTTGGTAAAGCCGATCCTACTCTCTTTACTAAAACTATTGCAAAAGACTTGTTTGTATGCCAAATTTATGTTGATGATATTATTATATTTGGGTCTACTAACAAGTCAACTTGTGAAGAGTTTAGTAGGATCATGATAAAAAATTTGAGATGTCTATGATGGGGAGTTGAAGTATTTTCTAGGATTTCAAATCAAGCAACTCCAAGATGGCACCTTCATCAGCCAAACAAAGTACATTCAAGACATACTTAAGAAGTTTGGAATAAAGGATGGCAAACCCATCAAGACACCTATGGGAACCAATGGGCATCTCGACCTCGACACGGGAGGTAAATCCGTAGATCAAAAGGTATACCGGTCGACGATAGGATCTTTACTCTACTTATGTGCATCTCGACCGGATATTATCCTTTATGTATGCACCAACAATGGGGGGATATCGAAATAGCTTGTGTAAACACCAAGAATCAATTAGCCGATATCTTTACCAAGCCTTTAGATGAGAAAACCTTTAGCAAACTTAGGAATGAGCTAACTATACTTGATTCTCAGAATTTTGATTGAAATATTGCACACATAGCTCATTTTTATACCTTTGATCATGTCTCATTCATTTGGTACAAATGCATATTTCTTATTATTCTTGTGCCAAGGCTACTACTAATGTGTTTTCAAGTATTTTTCCCTACTAAGTCGTACATTGAAAGGGAAATAGAGTATTCGGCAAAGACAAGGCTTCCACTCCAACTGTGACGGTATCATTTACCCTTTGCCGTTACTCCCACACATTTCTCAAATTGGTATAATCCTTCACTCATATTTCCTTTACCAATGGGGGAGAAAATATAAAAAGGGCTCTCAAAGTCTCTGTTTTTGGTGATTAATGCCAAAGGGGGAGAAAATATTAAGCCCAAAGCAAAAGGACCGCACCACCACCATTTCAAATTTTTTGAAATCAAGTTTTAATTGGTAATTCTTAATTAGTGTTTATGCTTCACTTAAGTTGTGAAAATAAAATTATAATTGGTATCTAATTTACAATTAATTCTTCAATTGGTATCTTTAAAAGTCAATTTTCAAATTGGTATCTACTTCAAAAACCCTCTTGAAAGCTAAGAGGAGAATTTCATTCAGGGAGAGTTTTAGTTAGTCAAAGGAAAAGCATTTGAAACAGGGGGAGAAATTTCAAATCTTGAAAATGCTTCTTGCAATCTTATTCATATACCTTTGACTATTTGCAAAAGATTTTGAAAAAGAGTTTTCAAAAGGATTTGCAAAAACAAAACAAGTGGTGCAAATGTGGTCCAAAATATTAAATAAAAGAAAAGCAATCCATTCATATCCAGAGAGATTATCAATTGGTTTAATTCCAAGTAACCTATGTACTTACCATATGCAAACTAGCTCATTTCTACACTTTATATATTTGCTTTGGTTTGTATTGGCATCAATCACCAAAAAGGGGGAGATTGAAAGGGAAATAGGGTTAACCTTTTCCTACAATTAATTTTGGTGGTTGAATGTCCAACACAAACATATGGACTAACTAGTTTGCTCTAGAACTCATGTATTACAGGTGCATAAGGTGCAACACAAACTAATAAAAGATTGAAGTTTGGGACTAAATTGAACCGGAGCAAAGAACTTGAGTGTGTTGTGGTCTGGCGCATCGGACATTGTCTGGTGCACCATGCCCGTACAAATCTGAAGCAGCCACTCTCAAGAATTTGAAAGTGCCATCCACTATAATTCACCAGACTGTCCGGTGTGCCAGCGGAGCAACGGCTAATTCGCGCCAACGGTCGACTCTGACAGCGCTATAGTGTCGCGGCAGAAGTCAGAGCAGCGAGTCAGAGGGGCACCGGTGTAACACCCCTGGTGTTACTGTTACTAAAACTTGAGCATAACATCATAAGCATTGGCATTCCATATGTTTGTCACACCTAGAGTGCATTCCCTAGGAAAAAATTTCAAACAAGTTGTATTGATTTGACATGTTACTAGTGAAACCCTAGGGTATAGTATTAACCCTAGATTGGGCTTAAAGGGGTAACCAAAGCCTAAACAAGAGAAAACTTCAAAACTCAATTGGAATAACCATATAATGTCACCATGAATAGACATACATGGTATTCAAACCCTAGAAGTATCAGAAACCCTAAAAGAAACCTTGGAAAAGCCTGGACTGAAACCCTAGGGGGCTAAGTGCAAAATTAGTGCACTTTTGTACTAAAGTGCAAAAACCATGAAAGTAAGACACCTTAAGTACTATGGTTCACAAGAATGTGGATTTGCAACTTAAACCCTAAGTTTTGGACTTATTTGCAAAAAGGCCACACTTATACTCAAATGGCTAAGTCTGAAATCAGTGACATTGGCTCAACTTTGGAGCCCTATATCTGCCAAGTTATAAAGTTTTTGCCCTAGGTCACCACATCAATTTTGTAGAGCTATTATAGGAGAGTAACTTTGGTACCGATATCTTCTTGGGCCGTTATAATAAAAATAAAGAAACTGCAGCCCAAATTTGCTCTATCAGAACTGGGCTAAATAACTAAAACTGAACCCTAGAACAGGAATGGTCACTGTGGGATGGGGCTAAATTGGACACGACATATCTTTTAATTCACTCAGTTTTGGCCCAAATATCCTGTAGTAGGTTTGAAGACTGATAATTTGAGAACAAACTTTGTTAATGAAGTTTGCCCTGTTCTTAGCAAGAATCAAGAGAATCAGTGGGTTGAAGGGGGTCGGTTCAGGCAAACTCTGAAGATCTAGTGCACTGAAATATCTGAAGAACACAGGGAAAAGATCTACCGCACTGTGGAATTGGATGAGCTCGGATGAAACGGTGGGGATTTGATCGCGGGAAGGATAGCGTTGGACGTGGCACCATCTCGCAAGCTGAGCCGGGCGTGGCCGGAGTTATTCACCGGCGGCCGCCATGACTCGGTCAATTCCGTCGTGGTGTCACCCATGCCTTGCTCCTCCCTCACTGTGTCTCTTCCCTATGTGGTAAGCATGCGCTAACAAAGTTATCCATGGCCGTGGATAGCTAGCCGAACCGTCGTGGCTATAAATATCACCATGAGCCACGGTGGGGTATTCACATCTCCACGGAGTGAGTTTGGTTGAAGCCCAAAATTCGCACTGCCTCTGCCACTTCTTCCCAAATTGAGTGTGCACAGTGAAACTATAGTTCATTACGGCTGTGTAGCCCCAATCTCGCCTCCCAATTTCACCCAGAGCCGTCGCGACACCATTTTCCCCTTTCTCTATCACCGACGAGCACAAGTCTCCGCGCTCCGTGGCCGAACCACTCTGGTAAGGCTCTGCCCCTCTCGAGTGTTGTTCTAGCAGCTCTGTATACACGTGAAGCTCATCGTAGCAGCCGTTTGACCAATTCGAGCGTAAGTGATTGGAAACACGGGCTCGACATCACGGTTTTCGCCGTGCACATGGGCAGGACGTTCTCTAAGTGTTCAAGCCAAAATTGACGATTGTTCCTGAGTCGCCTTGGGTCGGTTATGCTCCCCCTGTAGCTAGACTGAGCATCCGCCGCCGGCCAGGGCCAGTTCGAGCCTCGTCGGTGATCGACGGCGTGCGCACCGGTGGCTAGGGGTTTATTTGGAGAAGAAACAGAAGTCGGGGGACCTCTGTGTAATTGTCAGAGAGAGAGAGAGAGAGAGTGAATAGTGGTTGTGGGTTCTTAGCAGATTATTCAAGACATCGGGGGTCTCTGTGCAAAACTGCCAGCGCGGGTGCGCGCGTGGGTGCTTTTCTTCTGTCATGGGCTGGCGTGGGCCGGTTTGGGTCCAATACTGTTCACACCTTTTCTTTTTCTTTTTCTGCTAGAGCTAAATAAATTCTAGAAAATTCAAGAAAAATGATAAAAAAATATCAAACCAATTTTGCTAGGTTTCTAATTTTTTATAGTATTTATTAAAAATAGCTTCATGATTTTTAGTCCAAAAAGGAAATTATAGAGTATTTAAAATAGCCCAAGACCATGCTTCTGGATTTTTAGAAAATAAATAATAAACCCAAAATTCACTAAATTTTTAGGATAATATCTAAATAATATTTAGAAGCCTTGGGTAGAATTTGGTATGATTTGGACCATGTTTGATAATTAGAACCCAAAACCCTTGCCCTTGCCCTGTGAACTTCACTATTGACTCCGCAAACCCTAAGTTCTCGGAGAACCGTGAAGGAAAGTTGTACTCAAGACTTTAGATAACAAACTTTTATTATTTTTGCATCTTCATGAGCATTACATGAGCATTCATTATTATATTTGGCTATATCTAGAAAACAAAGAGGAAGTAGAAGAAGAAGCAAGGACACCACAACCACCACCTGAGGAACATCAGGCAGGCAGCTGTTTCTATTTTGATATCTGCGGGACTGAGTCTGATTCACCAGTAACACAAGGCAAGCCCCGGTGCATTTGCCACCACCTTGTTACTTTTAAAATCTTTCTCACTTGCTTGATGCATTAGGTGATAGGAGTTGTGTGCTAAACCAATTCCTACATTTCCTTCCTTGAATAGGATTACCTCCCTTTGAATCCCTGTTTTACAAAAGGTTTTTCTTATGCTTAGTTTTGCTTTAGACAAACAAAATGTTTTGTTTTTACAAAAGATGATGAGGCAAAGTGGGAGGGATGTTTTTGAAAATAAAACTTGATGGTGGATCCATCATGGCCATGATGGGTTCAACATCGGAAAAGATGTACCTCTGTCAGGTACCAAACTTTGGGTTTGAAATGATAAAGCTGAGACTGGGCGGGTGACTTGCACGATAAGAGAGAGTCTCGGTGTAGTGTCTCCGTCTGAGTCGATTAAGGACCGTCTCGATGTAGGCTTGCTGATCGAGGATCCTTTAACTGGTCACATGCCTCGTCATGGGTAAGCTTTGCCTTGGGCAGACTAATACCAGAATAAGATAACATGCAATGGGTGTGGAGAGATGGCGAGAGTAGCGTGTACCCTCCATGGCAAGAGGCTGGACGATGGTGTATCTGTGCTCTCGGTTGGCGTGAACCTAATCTGGTCTTAAGAACCCCGGTGGCGAGTTGACATATGCAAGGGTTAAGTGCTACATATGTCGTGTGACTGGAGATCCTCAGCTGAGTATAATCGATTCGGATCGCCGTAACTTCGCGGATGTGAAGACTTGGTCACTGCCCTATACGTATAAATCCAGTAAAGACTGAAGGGTTGTTAAGAAATCGGCTAGTGCAGGTCCAGTGATTGAACTAGGGTAGAAAGAACTCTAGATGCAGGTAATCTTACTTAACCTGACAATTAAATTTGGATTTTTAAGGATCCACTATTAGTAAGCATTTCTGCAAACAGAGTCATTGATTATTGATAAGCCTTACCTTGACTCCCTTAAAGCCAGCATATCCTTGAGAGTCTTTTACTTTGTCGGGTAAGACTTGCGAAAGTACACTTCGTACTCAGGGCTTTGTCCCATGTTGTTTTAGGTGAGGAAGCGACAAACTTTTGTTGCTTCTGTTCAAAGGTGGTACCCAAAGAAGAAACCCAAGACTAAAGCTGTGGGAGGGAAGGCCCTCCATTAAAAACTTTTTACTGCTTATTCAGCAGGAGTTTTTGCCTCCCATGGTTTGTAATAATAATACTCAGCACTCATATATTGTGTTCTAGTATGTAAATATTTAACTCTGTCTTACTTTTCAATAAAAGTAAGTTATTATAATTGCTTCTGCACTTTCATATCTCTGATGAATTGTAATGTCTGTGTGACGGGTAAAACGCTCTTGGGAAGGTAAGCAAGTTAGATACCGAACTTGTCAAGTGATCAGGTCCACCTGCAGGGTTGTCTGAGGTCCATTGGACAAGGACAACTGTAGGTGGGCCTAATGACTTGGGAGGTTCTGTCACAGCTGGTATCGGAGCGAAGCCCATCTCTGCAGATGTTATGAGACATCTTCAAAAAGAATTTTCGAAGACTTATCTAGAAAATTTCTTCCCTTCTTATCTAAGTATCTTCTGAAGAGTTTAGTTTAAAGACCAGATAGTAAGAGTGCCATGTATAGAAGGTGTGAATCAACTAAGGTTGATTCTGTAATTATACATGCATCATGCTAAAAACCATGCTAATAAGAGTTTCCCTCATGGAGATATGCCACCGTGCACGAGAAAGACTGTGCGCAAGTCTACCGGGCCGTTTGGCGTACCCCGTCATCAACTTGCCCCACCACATGAAGACAGCAGCAGTGGTAGTAACGATCGAATCGGGGATCTGGAAGCACAAGTTGACCAACTTCGATCAGAACTCCGACACAGGAACGATCTATGGGTCGTGGATGGTGAAAGGATAAATGAATTAAGAATAGACATCCGCCACCTGCAAGACCAACTCGCGGAACAGGATCTAGCACTTGACTAGGCTGTGAACTCTCGTTCACTAGCTTGGGCAAAGGAAGCTAGAGCTTGAGTCCGTGTGGAAGAGCTTAGCTCAGCCGTGGATAACTTGCAGGTTTATTGTAATACATTACATGAAGAAGTTCATGTGTTGTATTCACAACTGCACCCGAACGTCCCTGCGGATCCTGTCGGGATGAGAGCCGGACCATCTCGAGCAGCGGGTGAAGCCCTCGGAGGAGAACTAGACCTTTTCAGGCCCCCTCCTTTAATGAATTTGGTCGACCAGTGGTCTCCTACCCCTGACAGCGAGGCTACCAAAAGCGACAAGAAGCAAGAGTAGTATAGTATAGAAGTAGTAGTAATGTGTAATAGGTAATGTAATCCTATTGTATGTACGAGTCTGTAACATTACCTTTTTCAGTAATGTGAAATGGATGGTTTGTTCTGGCATATCTTATTTCTTAAAATGTTCTTTGCCTCAGATGCCGTCTAAGACTCGCGCACAGGATGGGGCGGGCACCTCCCATGGGAGGGAAGCAACCCCGAATCCACCCCCAGTACCTCCAACATTAGCTGAGGCCATCGCTGCCTTGATTAATGCCACAGTTGACAACACCCGTTTCCTACAGGAAATGGCAGGGCAACAGATGCAGTAATAAGGCGGGCGGGTATATCCACAAGGACCCCGTGAAACATCGTATATGGATTTCTCAGAGACATGCCCTCCATTGTTTGTCAAGGCCGAAGATCCTTTGGAAGCGGATGAGTGGATCCGCGTTATTGAATATAAGTTCGGGCTTCTCCGGTGTACAGAGATTCAAAAGCCCTTGTTTGCAGCACAACAATTGCGAGGCCCTGCTAGTACGTGGTGGGGAAATTTTGTTGCCGTTCAGCCAGCCGGTCATCAAATCACATGGGATGAGTTCAAGTTGGCTTTTCGGGAGCATTATATACCTGAAGGGGTCCTCCATATGAAGCTAGGAGGAGTTTATGAAGCTCAAGCAAGGCGAGGATACTATCACTTAGTATCTCAATAAATTCAACCACTTATCCCAATACGCAATCGATCAAGTCAACACGGATATAAAGAAGAGGAATTGCTTCATGAGAGGCCTGAATGATCGAATGCAACGAAAGATGGCCACCTGCATTTATCTTTCTTATGGAAGGGCTGTCACCACAGCTCTGGCAGTTGAGGCTAAATATGCAGGCTTCGGAAAATCAAAGGGGAACGGAGGTGACAGGCCTAATCAGGGGTCTAAGAAAAGGCAAAGGTTGGTAATCCGACCTTTCAATTAGAATCGTTCTTCATCGCGCCCACCTTCCTACCCTTTCAAGCAACAGGTTTTATCAGTCCTACCGCTGCCCCCATCGCTACAAATCAGCGGGTGCCCCTGGCACTCGTTTCCTTGCTCTTCCGAGCTCATCAACAGGCTGCTTCAATTGTGGAAAGTCCAGGCATTTTATTAAGGATTGTCCATACCCGAAGCAGAATCGATCAAAATAATCAACAGAGTTCCGAGAGTTCCAAGGGAAATGTGGCAAACAATACCGCAGGAAAAAATAAAAGGAAAACGAGACGGATCTATTATACTCAAGTGGCCACAACACCGGAAGGCGAACCGGTTATGATGGGTACGTTCCTTGTGGCCAATCACCCTGTAGTTATTCTCTTTGATTCTGGTGCTTCGCATACTTTCATAAGCAAGAAGTTTGTGGAAAAACATTGCATTCTATATACTGAATCAAGGGAAGGGTTTACTATTCATTCGCCTGGGGGACAAACATTTACTAAAGAAGTGGCTTACCAAGTGCCCGTAACATTGGCTGAACGGGACTTTCCAACAAACATGATTGTTCTAAAAGGACAAGACATAGATGTAATTTTGGGCATGAATTGGTTAGCCCAGCATAAAGCAATCCTCAACACTGATCTGAGAACAATCAGGTTGAGTTATGGCCAAGAAGAGATTCTTTTGTCCATCCCCGTAGCCATTCCAGCTAGACCAACTGGCAGAGTGTATGAAGCCATCATACCGGAGATCCAAGATATTCCGATAGTATGTGAGTTCCCAGACGTCTTTCCAGAAGATCTGCCGAGATTGCCTCCAGAAAGAGATGTAGAATTTGTGATTGAGTTGAAGCCCGGTACAGCTCCTATTTCTAGAAGGTCGTACCGAATGCCTCCAAATGAACTGCAGAACTCAAGACCCAATTACAAGATCTACTTAAAAAAGGATTTATCCGACCAAGTTCTTCACCTTGGGGTTGTCCAGCCATCTTCGTCAAGAAGAAGGATCAAACACTGCGGACGTGCGTGGATTATAGACCCCTTAATGAGGTCACCATCAAGAACAAGTACCCTCTTCCCCGATTGACATTCTATTTGATCAACTTACCGGAGCTCGGGTATTCTCCAAGATTGACCTCAGGTCGGGTTATCATCAGATCCGTATCTGACCCGAAGGTATACCGAAGACCGCATTCACCACGCGGTATGTTTTATTTGAATATCTGGTTATGTCTTTTGGACTGACAAATGCTCCTTCCCACTTCACATACCTGATGAACTCGGTATTCATGCCCGAGTTGGACATATTTGTGGTGGTATTCATTGACGATATCTTAATATATTCCAAGAATGAAGAGGAGCATGCTCAACACTTGCGGATCATATTGACGCGCTTAAGGGAACATCAATTATATGCTAAGTTCAGTAAGTGCGCATTCTGGCTGGAGGAGATTCAATTTTTGGGACATGTATTATCTTTCAAGGGGATTGCGGTGGATCCCAGCAAAGTCAAGGATATTTTGGAGTGGAAACCCCCAACCACTGTACATCAAGTCCAAAGTTTCCTTGGGCTGGCTGGTTATTACCGCCGATTCATACTAGATTTTTCCAAGCTTGTGAAACCAATCACAAGTTTATTGTAGAATGATATTAAATTTAATTGGTCTCCAAAGTGTAATGAAGCCTTTGAGCACCTGAAAGTATTATTAACCACTACTCCGGTATTGGCTCAACCAGACATTGAAAAGCCCTTTGATGTGTATTGTGATGCATCAGGCAGTGGTCTCGGCTGTGTTCTAATGCAAGAGGGCCGAGTAATAGCTTATGCTTCAAGGCAGTTGTGCCGACATGAAGAACATTATCCAACTCATGACGTGGAGTTAGCTGCGGTGGTTCATGCCCTAAAAATATGGCGTCACTATATGCTGGGGAATGTCTATCACATTTATACAGACCATAAAAGTTTGAAGTACATTTTGACCCAGTCAGAGCTTAATATGATTCAAAGGAGATGGCTCGAGCTGATAAAGGATTATGAATTAGAGATTCACTATCACCCAGGCAAAGCTAATATAGTGGCAGATGCGTTAGGTCGTAAGGCTTTCTGTCATTGCCTTACCATTAAGACTTCTGACAATACGTTATGCCAAGAAATAGAGAAGTTGAACCTGGGAATGACTCAGCATGGAACTTTGAATCATTTGAAGCTTGAGTCAGTCATCCTGCAAAGAATAATTGATGCGCAAAGAAGTGATGAGGGAATGAAGTACATTCATGAGAAAGTAGAAGCTGGAAAAGCCAACTGCTTCAGAAGAGACAATCAAGGTGTTGTATGGTTTAATAAACGCATAGTTGTGCCTAAAAATGATGAGATCCGCCAGCAAATTCTAGATGAAGCACATCTTAGTCGCTATTATATTCATCCTGGAAGCACTAAGATGTATCATGACCTAAAACAACGTTATTGGCGGACAAATATGAAGATTGAAATTGCATGCTATGTGGCAAGATGTGACACTTGTAAACGCGTCAAGGCCATACACATGAAGACTGCTGGGCCATTGCAATCATTACCGATTCCAACATGGAAATGGGAGGATATTAGTATGGACTTTATTATGGGATTGCCCAAGACCGCCAAAGGGTATGATTCTATCTGGGTTATCGTTGATCGACTTACAAAGATTGCCCACTTCCTTCTAGTCAGGTTAAAGTATACTGTGGCCACATATGCAGAATTATACATTGCCTGTATTCTCAGTTTGCATGGTGTTCCGAAGACTATAGTGTCAGATCGTGGACCGCAATTCGTGTCCTAATTTGGGAAGAACTTCACAAGGCTTTGGATACTAAGTTGCTCCATAGTTTGGCCTATCATCCTCAAACCAGTGGGCAAACTGAGAGGGTAAATCAAATACTTGAAGATATTTTACGGGCTTGTGCTTTGGAATTCCCATAGAAATGGGATGATTGTTTACCATTAGCGGAGTTCTCATATAATAATAGCTATCAAGAAAGCATTAAGATGGCACCCTTCGAAGCCTTATATGGACGATGATGTCGCACTCCATTAAACTGGTCTGAACCTGGTGAAAGAAATTTCTTTAGGCCCGATATGGTAAAGGAGATAGAAGAGAAGGTTCAACGAATAATTCATAATTTGAAGAAAGCTCAAGCTCGTCAGAAGAGTTACGCAGACACACACCGGATACCCTTGTACTTTCCAGTTGGAGATTATGTCTACCTGAAAGTTTCACCAATGAAGGGTATATCATGTTTCGGGGTAAAAGGGAAGCTTGCACCCTGGTATATTGGTCCTTTTCCTATCCTTGAAAGATATGGACCAGTGGCATACCGACTTTAGTTACCCGAAACCTTGTCTGCAGTACATAATGTGTTCCACGTGTCTCAATTGAAGAAGTGTCTTCGGGTTCTCGATAGAACCATTGAAGTAATGGATGTTGCCCTAGAACCAGACTTGACATATTCCGAGCATCCTGTTCGAGTCTTGGATCAAAAGGACAGAACTACCCGAAGAAAAACTCTCAAGTTTTACAAGATACTGTGGAACTAGCATTCAGAAGATGAGGCTACATGGGAAACTCAGGACTTTTTAGAAAAGAATTTCCCAGGCTTTTTAGCCTCATGTAATTTGTAAAGTGTATAAAATTGTTGTAATAAAGGAGTGAGCCCCAAACCACCCCTGCCTTGTACCAAAAATAAGGAAATAAAGACATGTCGTGTTTCCTTTTCCATTACTTGCCCTAGGAATTTTAATCTCAGGACGAGATTCTTTTATGGGGGGAAGGATGTAACACCCCTGGTGTTACTGTTACTAAAACTTGAGCATAACATCATAAGCATTGGCATTCCATATGTTTGTCACACCTAGAGTGCATTCACTAGGCAAAAATTTCAAACAAGTTGTATTGATGTGACATGTTACTAGTGAAACCCTAGGGTACAGTATTAACCCTAGATTGGGCTCAAAGGGGTAACCAAAGCTTAAACAAGAGAAAACTTCAAAACTCAATTGGAATAACCATATAATGTCACCATCAATAGACATACATGGTATTCAAACCCTAGAAGTATCAGAAACCCTAAAAGAAACCCTGAAAAACCCTGGACTGAAACCCTAGGGGGCTAAGTGCAAAATTAGTGCACTTTTGGACTAAAGTGCAAAAACCATGAAAGTAAGACACCTTAAGTACTATGGTTTACAAGAATGTGGATTTGCAACTTAAACCCTAAGTTTTGGACTTATTTGCAAAAAGGCCACACTTATACTCAAATGGCTAAGTCTGAAATCAGTGACATTGGCTCAACTTTGGAGCCCTATATCTGCCAAGTTATAAAGTTTTTGCCCTAGGTTACCACATCAATTTTGTAGAGCTATTATAGGAGAGTAACTTTGGTACAGATATCTTCTTGGGCTGTTACACAAAAATTAAAGAAACTGCAGCCCAAAGTTGCTTTGTCAAAACTGGGCTAAATAACTGAAACTGAACCCTAGAAAAGGAATGGTCACTGTGGGATGGGGCTAAATTGGACGCGACATATATTTGAATTCACTCAGTTTTGTCCCAAATATCCTGTAGTAGGTTTGAAGACTAATAATTCGATAACAAACTTTGTTAACGAAGTTTGCCCTATTCTTAGCAAGAATCAAGAGAATCAGTGGGTTGAAGGGGGTCGGTTCAGGCAAACTCTGAAGATCTAGTGTAAAGCCCAAAATCTGTATAGGAAAAAAATAATAAGATAAATAAATAGGTATACTTATATGTTAGTGTTTTGAGAAAATCCTCTAAGAAAAGAAGTTTCTTACCCTTGAAGTTATATCCTCTAAAAATAATATTTTCGAATGGAAGGTCTAATAAAAATCCATGATGAATTATATGTTGGGACATATGCTTTAAAGGAATTAAATTAAAAGACCTCTTGATGAGGGTTTTCAATAAAAAGTTATTTTCTTATAAATAAGTAAAAAATATATATATATGGAGTGTTTGAATGTACTTTTAATTTGACTACATATCTAAAATAATATTCTCTTGAAATAAATGATGTGTGTGTAAGGATTTTATTGGAAATATTACCTAAATAAAATAATAATAATAATAAAGTAATTAAAAAATATAACTTGCATCTCATGCTGAGATTTATTTTTGTGTAGTCCTAATTAAGTTTGAAATTTGGATGTGGAAGCATAAAACTAAAATTAAAACACAACAGGAAATAAAAGAAAAAGGTAAAAATAAAGCCCTCTTACTATTGGGCCAAATCCAGCGTCATCGACCCACTTACCGTGAACCTTGGCCCAACTCGGCCTCCACCGCGTGCGCCCTTGGGTCTGGTGTCACTGACGCGTGGGCCCACTTAAGCATTGGCGTCGTGTTCCTCGCTCTGCCTCACTGGCAGCCGGGGCCGGAATACCAGGACCGTCTTCTCCCTCCTCGTGTCGAACTCGCCGCGCCTGCCACCGAACTCACCGGGTGGAGCGCGCCAACCTGTGCACGATTTTCGCGGGCGTGCGCTCCTGTTTTCTCGCGGCTATCTCACCCAACCGCATCTCCTTTCCCTGGCTCGGACTTCACCTTCGGAGTATAAATCGCATGCGCCTGTGCCCCCATTGCCGTGCGCAGTCAATCGGGACCGTGAGAAAGCCGGGGCCCCTTCGTCGACTACATAGAGAACCGCGGGCAGGGTCAGGGGGGAGAGCCGCGCCACGGGAGCTACTTCACCACGGTGCGAGGGGAGAAGAACGATCTCGGTGGCCGTATTAGCTCGCCGCCGCCGTGTCTGCGCCTCGCTCCATGGACAAAACCTCTGCCCGTGTCAATCAAGGTAAGAAAACCCTCATCTAGTTCGTCTTGTTGGTTACATCGTGTAGCTCCGTTCAATTTGACAGAGGTCGAGGAGGTAGCAGGATAGGTCTGCGCCGGCGTGATGCTCACCGCCGTGGTGATCGGAGTGCCGCTAGCTGTGCGCTATTGGTAGAAGAAAACCCTCGTCCGCTGATCTAACCACCAATGGCTAGGATTAAGTCGAGTTGTATCCCTCCGCGCGATGCATCGTGACCATAGATCTAGTGATGACCGGCTCTGGGTGCATACAGTTCCATGTGGGATCTAGCCCGTTGGATCAAGATCGAGTGTGCGGGTTTCCATCTCAATATTTTAAATCCCGAGCGTTGTTATTTGATCGGGCGGCTGGGGTGGCGTACCGGTTGGGGGCCAACCTAATCAAATCTGAGCTCTTGGATTTGAATCCGATGGCCTAGATTGAACCATACCCCTTCGGCCGATAGCAATTGCAAAAGAGACCCTTTATACTTCATAAATCAACCCACCGTCCATATAAGGTTCGTCTGAGTCTCGGGTTTCTTGTGCCGAGGCCCTTGCACTTTATAATAATAATGCGCGCAGTCCAGATAACAGAGAAACTAGATAATTAATATTATAATTTGATTTTTAGTGTAAAATAAATCTTAAAACTTGTTTAATTCATATTAAATTCATTTTAACTCCAAATTCATCCATTCTAGTTGCATTAAATTTGTATTAATATTGTTTATCACCTAGTAACTTTATTTGGTTATGAAACCTAAACTAAAATTATGTACTTAGTTTCTTTCGTACCCCATTCTTAAATCTTTGGAAAATCATAACCTAATAACCGTAGCTGCGAATTTAGTGGTTCTTATTTCCTCGATCTCGTAACGACGTGTAGATCATTATTACTTAGTTTATTCTTATGTTTGGTGTAATGTTAATTTTGCCTATACCATGTTTGTTTGTATTGCTACGACTAGCATGAGGTCACGAGTCACCTGAAGATCATCCTGGTACCTGGAATCTCAAGTCCCAGGCAAGTTGTGCCCTTGATCACTTCTTTTTACCCACTCATGTTCTAATTAATCATAATGATCTGCATAGGTTAATTTTGATGGGACCTAATAGGTTACCCTACTTTGTCTATCTTTATGCCTTGTTTACCACTAAACTTACTAGGTAGTACTTGCTAGTGCCATATGTGGATTTGGGCATTGAGATACATATTATTCATACTTTTGTTATCAGTTGTTGTTTACTGTTCATGATAAGATCATTATGTTAATTGGAACATGGAGCGACCACCCGGGAAAACAGTGCTACCACAAGGGTTTAATGGGACGCCCTTGGCCGATTAATTAGGAAAGCTAGTGGAAGACTACCTTACCCGAAAGGGGTAAGGGCAGTAGGGGAGTGGTCAGTGTAGGGAGGCCCTCGGGAGGATTTTGCTGCGATGGCGGTCCTGCAAGGGATTCCTGCATTGGAGCTTCCTATAAACTGTAGCGGGTTTTCTGAAGCTAGTGGAACTTTGTAAAGGCCTCGTAGTGTTACCCTGCCTCGCCTCCTCGGTAGAGGTGTATGGGATTGGCCGTCTCTTGGCAGATGGGTAACACGACTTGTGGGTAAAGATGTGCAACCTCTGCAGAGTGTAAAACTGGTATACTAGCCGTGCTCACGGTCATGAGCAGCTCGGACCCTCACATGATTAAATTATGGAACTAAATTCAATTTGTCATATGCATTGCATTGCAGGTGATGTTGTTACTTTTGTTCTATTACTTAATTGGGTTGGTATTTACTTATACTTAGTAATTGCTAATAAAATTTTGACCAACTTTAAAAGCAATGCTCAGCTCTAACCATCCTCTCTGGTAAGCCTTACACTTCACGTGAGCTCCCACCTTTGGCGAGTTCATGCACATTATTCCCCACAACTTGTTGAGCTATGAACGTATGTGAGCTCACTCTTGCTGTCTCACACCCCCCCCACAGGTCAAGAACAGGTACCGCAGGATGAAGCGCATGGAGGATGCTGTGATGTGTTCGTGAGAGGTCTAGGCCGTCGTCTCCTAGTCAACTTTGGGTTGCTGGACCGTTGTCTCCTTATAATGTAATTATTTATTTTGTATAGAACTCCTGTTACATATAAAGATGTGACATTCGATCCTGTGCCACTATACATCATATGTGTGAGACTTGGTCCCAGCATACCTGGTGTTTATGTTCGCGCCCGGGTCTTGGTGCCCCCGAAATCCGGACTGAAGTGGTATCAGAGGAATGTTGACTGTAGGACGAAACCTAGATAGAATTGGACAACCATTATCTACTTACCTTACTCTGATTCTTTTCTAAACTTATCTTAATCTTTTTCTCATCTATTTCCGCTTACTCTGATTATTCTTATATTTTCTTTCTAAAAGACAAATGTGAATTTTACACTTTGAAATCATGTGCCTGAAGTGACCTTTAGGAATAGGAGACCTAATCCTAGGAACAAAAACAAAACTATTTTTTATAAGTGTCTATGTATTTGAACGTTTGTTCTTATGATATCTGTCTGATTTGGATTTCTGATTGAGTGTGATAGGTTGTGGATCAATGTCCACAATTACATCTGCATATACATTTAGACATAAAGGATAGTATTTGTAAGATAACTAGACAATCTAGATTATCCCCCTTAAATATATATATATATATAGTATTCCGTATCTATCTCATCTTGACAGATTCTATCTTACCTTTGGACATTCACCTCGTACAACTAGTTATCCTAGTCTTGACATAAAATATCTGGTCAAGCCCTGCCAAAGAAAGTTTCAGTACATAACCAACTATTAGCTTATTCATTTTGCCTACCAAATGATTCCCTTGCAAAACTATCTTACCATATGCTTCTAACTTAGATGGTCAATACCAGGCGGGGTGGTGGAATTGATTTACCTCCTAATCGCACACCCGGTGGATATATAGACAACCCCAGCCACAGCCAGTAGAGATGAATCCTCCTAATCCTCCACCAGGCGGAGTTGATCCACTAATTGCAGCTCAAATGAGGATGATGCAGCAAATGGCGGACACTATGGCAGATATGCGCGCTCAGATGCAGCAAGAACGCCAGGAAATGCGCCAGGAAAGAGAGGATGCACGTCGGGAAATGCACCAAGAGCGAGAGGAGTTACGCCAGGAGAGAAGGGCGCAACAACAGCAGCTGCAACAACAACTTCAACAACAACAGCAACAGCAACAAGCACCACTGCCTCCACCTCCACCACCAGTTCCACCTCGTGATAAGCACCGGGAATTCATGAGCCACAAACCACCAACCTTCTCCAACTCCACGGATCCGCTGCAAGCCGATGACTGGCTAAAGTCTGTAGAGAAGATGCTCAACATAGCTCAGTGCTCGGACAGAGAGAAAGTACTCTACGCATCAGGTCGTCTTGCTGGCCCTGCTGCGGATTGGTGGGATGCGTACTGCGCTGCTCATGCTGCTGTCGATACAATTACCTGGGCAGAATTCTCCACACAATTCAGGAATTACCATATTCCTGCTGGACTCATGAAGATTAAGAGAAAGGAGTTTCTATCCCTCAAGCAAGGAAGTATGTCCGTGAGTGAATATAGGGACAAATTCATCCAGTTATCTTGATATGCTCCTAGAGATGTTGAGGATGATGAGCAAAAGCAAGAGCTTTTTCTGGACGGGTTAATTGGACCCTTGCAATATCAACTGGTATCGCACACATTCCCATCCTTCCAAAGGCTACTTGACAAAGCTATTGCTGTAGAAAACAAGAGGAGTATATTTGGAGAGAAAAGAAAGGCTGCTAACCAAGGGCAGGCTGGAAGTAGTTCCCGTCCTTGCTATACTACCACTCCAAGTACACCAGCTAGTGGCAGTTCTGGACAACAAACTCAACCGGCACCAACTGCTCCTCCAAAAGCAAGCACCCCAGCAGGACTCGTTGCTCCCAACACATCCACCAACAGGGCATGCTTCAAGTGTGGACAACCAGGACACTACGCCAACTACTGTCCCAATAGGGCTGCCTACACTACACCAGCTCCAATGAAACAAGGTCAGGCTTCGGCAGGAAAAAGTCAGCCCCTATCTATCAACCGGGGACAAGCCCATCATGCCGAAGTAGAAGCTGAACCAGGTGAACTAGAGATTCAAGAAGAAGAGCCAGTTGAAGATGAAATAGTCGGTGAAGAAGTCAACGAACAACAAGAATAGAGATAAACATAAATATAGATACATATATATATATATATTACTATTTGTAAGACCTAAATATTAGTTTAGCCAGTAATTCGTATTTTACTATTTTAGGAATAATAATAAGGTCGATTTGACACTTTGTTTTGCTAATGAGTTATGAATCATGCTGAGATTTTGTTTGTGCATACGTTATGAGAACAATATGAGTATATACATCCCTTTTCTTACAAATCTCGAGGACGAGATTTTTGTTAAGGGGGGTAGGATTTGTAAAGCCCAAAATCTGTATAGGAAAAAAAATAATAAGATAAATAAATAGGTATACTTATATGTTAGTGTTTTGAGAAAATCCTCTAAGAAAAGAAGTTTCTTACCCTTGAAGTTATATCCTCTAAAAATAATATTTTCGAATGGAAGGTCTAATAAAAATCCATGATGAATTATATGTTGGGACATATGCTTTAAAGGAATTAAATTAAAAGACCTCTTGATGAGGGTTTTCAATAAAAAGTTATTTTCTTATAAATAAGTAAAAAATATATATATATATATGGAGTGTTTGAATGTACTTTTAATTTGACTACATATCTAAAATAATATTCTCTTGAAATAAATGATGTGTGTGTAAGGATTTTATTGGAAATATTACCTAAATAAAATAATAATAATAAAGTAATTAAAAAAATATAACTTGCATCTCATGCTGAGATTTATTTTTGTGTAGTCCTAATTAAGTTTGAAATTTGGATGTGGAAGCATAAAACTGAAATTAAAACACAACAGGAAATAAAAGAAAAAGGTAAAAATAAAGCCCTCTTACTATTGGGCCAAATCCAGCGTCATCAGCCCACTTCCCGTGAACCTTGGCCCAACTCGGCCTCCACCGCGTGCGCCCTTGGGTCTGGTGTCACTGACGCGTGGGCCCACTTAAGCATTGGCGTTGTGTTCCTCGCTCTGCCTCACTGGCAGCCGGGGACGGAATACCAGGACCGTCTTCTCCCTCCTCGTGTCGAACTCGCCGCGCCAGCCGCCGAACTCACCGGGTGGAGCGCGCCAACCTGTGCACGATTTTCGCGGGCATGCGCTCCTGTTTTCTCGCGGCTATCTCACCCAACCGCATCTCCTTTCCCTGGCTCGGACTTCACCTTCGGAGTATAAATCGCATGCGCCTGTGCCCCCATTGCCGTGCGCGGTCAATCGGGACCGTGAGAAAGCCGGGGCCCCTTCGCCGACTACATAGAGAACCGCGGGCGGGGTCAGGGGGGAGAGCCGCGCCGCGGGAGCTACTTCACCACGGTGCGAGGGGAGAAGAACGGTCTCGGTGGCCGTATTAGCTCGCCGCCGCCGTGTCTGCGCCTCGCTCCATGGACAAAACCTCTGCCCGTGTCAATCAAGGTAAGAAAACCCTCATCTAGTTCGTCTTGTTGGTTACATCGTGTAGCTCCGTTCAATTTGACAGAGGTCGAGGAGGTAGCAGGATAGGTCTGCGCCGGCGTGATGCTCACCGCCGTGGTGATCGGAGTGCCGCTAGCTGTGCGCTATTGGTAGAAGAAAACCCTCGTCCGCTGATCTAACCACCAATGGCTAGGATTAAGTCGAGTTGTATCCCTCCGCGCGATGCATCGTGACCATAGATCTAGTGATGACCGGCTCTGGGTGCATACAGTTCCATGTGGGATCTAGCCCGTTGGATCAAGATCGAGTGTGCGGGTTTCCATCTCAATATTTTAAATCCCGAGCGTTGTTATTTGATCGGGCGGCTGGGGTGGCGTACCGGTTGGGGGCCAACCTAATCAAATCTGAGCTCTTGGATTTGAATCCGACGGTCTAGATTGAACCATACCCCTTCGGCCGATAGCAATTGCAAAAGAGACCCTTTAGACTTCATAAATCAACCCGCCGTCCATATAAGGTTCGTCTGAGTCTCGGGTTTCTTGCGCCGAGGCCCTTGCACTTTATAATAATAATGCGCGCAGTCCAGATAACAGAGAAACTAGATAATTAATATTAGAATTTGATTTTTAGTGTAAAATAAATCTTAAAACTTGTTTAATTCATATTAAATTCATTTTAACTCCAAATTCATCCATTCTAGTTGCATTAAATTTGTATTAATATTGTTTATCACCTAGTAACTTTATTTGGTTATGAAACCTAAACTAAAATTATGTACTTTGTTTCTTTCGTACCCCATTCCTAAATCTTTGGAAAATCATAACCTAATAACCGTAGCTCCGAATTTAGTGGTTCTTATTTCCTCGATCTCGTAACGACGCGTAGATCATTATTACTTAGTTTATTCTTATGTTTGGTGTAATGTTAATTTTGCCTATACCATGTTTGTTTGTATTGCTACGACTAGCGTGAGGTCACGAGTCACCTGAAGATCATTCTGGTACCTGGAATCTCAAGTCCCAGGCAAGTTGTGCCCTTGATCACTTCTTTTTACCCACTCATGTTCTAATTAATCATAATGATCTGCATAGGTTAATTTTGATGGGACCTAATAGGTTACCCTACTTTGTCTATCTTTATGCCTTGTTTACCACTAAACTTACTAGGTAGTACTTGCTAGTGCCATATGTGGATTTGGGCATTGAGATACATATTATTCATACTTTTGTTATCAGTTGTTGTTTACTGTTCATGATAAGATCATTATGTTAATTGGAACATGGAACGACCACCCGAGAAAACAGTGCTACCACAAGGGTTTAATGGGACGCCCTTGGCCGATTAATTAGGAAAGCTAGTGGAAGACTACCTTACCCGAAAGGGGCAAGGGCAGTAGGGGAGTGGTCAGTGTAGGGAGGCCCTCGGGAGGATTTTGCTGCGATGGCGGTCCTGCAAGGGATTCCTGCATTGGAGCTTCCTATAAACTGTAGCGGGTTTTCTGAAGCTAGTGGAACTTTGTAAAGGCCTCGTAGTGTTACCCTGCCTCGCCTCCTCGGTAGAGGTGTATGGGATTGGCCGTCTCTTGGTAGATGGGTAACACGACTTGTGGGTAAAGATGTGCAACCTCTGCAGAGTGTAAAACTGGTATACTAGCCGTGCTCACGGTCATGAGCAGCTCGGACCCTCACATGATTAAATTATGGAACTAAATTCAATTTGTCATATGCATTGCATTGCAGGTGATGTTGTTACTTTTGTTCTATTACTTAATTGGGTTGGTATTTACTTATACTTAGTAATTGCTAATAAAATTTTGACTAACTTTAAAAGCAATGCTTAGCTCTAACCATCCTCTCTTGTAAGCCTTACACTTCACGTGAGCTCCCACCTTTGGCGAGTTCATGCACATTATTCCCCACAACTTGTTGAGCTATGAACGTATGTGAGCTCACTCTTGCTGTCTCACACCCCCCCCCACAGGTCAAGAACAGGTACCGCAGGATGAAGCGCATGGAGGATGCTGTGATGTGTTCGTGAGAGGTCTAGGTCGTCGTCTCCCAGTCAACTTTGGGTTGCTAGACCGTTGTCTCCTTATAATGTAATTATTTATTTTGTATAGAACTCCTGTTATATATAAAGATGTGACATTCGATCCTGTGCCACTATACATCATATGTGTGAGACTTGGTCCCAGCATACCTGGTGTTTATGTTCGCGCCCGAGTCTTGGTGCCCCCGAAATCCGGGTGTGACATCTAGTGCACTAAAATTTCTGAAGAACACATGGAAAAGATCTACCACACTGTGGAATTGGATGAGCTCGGATGAAACGGTGGGGATTTGATCGCGGGAAGGATAGCGTTGGACGTGGCACCATCTCGCAAGCTGAGCCGGGCGTGGCCGGAGTTATTCACCGGCGGCCGCCGTGAGTCAGTCAATTCTGCCGTGGTGTCACCCATGCCTTGCTCCTCCCTCACTGTGTCTCTTCCCTACGTGGTAAGCATGCGCTAACAAAGTTATCTGTGGCCGTGGATAGCTAGCCGAACCGCTGTGGCTATAAATAACACCATGAGCCACGGCGGGGTATTCACATCTCCCTAGAGTGAGTTTGGTTGAAGCCCAAAATTCGCACTGCCTCTGCCACTTCTTCCCAAATTGAGTGTGCACGGTGAAACTATAGTTCCTTACGGCCATGTAGCCCCAATCTCGCCTCCCAATTTCACCCAGAGCCATCGCGACGCCATTTTCCCCTTTCTCTGCCACCGACAAGCACAAGTCTCCGCGCTCCATGGCCGGACCACTCTGGTAAGGCTTTGCCCCTCTCGAGTGTTGTTCTAGCAGCTCTGTATACACGTGAAGCTCATCATAGCAGTCGTTTGACCAATTCGGGTGTAAGTGATTGGGAACACGGGCTCGACATCATGGTTTCCGCCATGCACTTGGGCAGGACGTTCTCTAAGTGTTCAAGCCAAAATTGACGATTGTTCTTGAGTCGCCTTGGGTCGGTTATGCTCCCCCTGTAGCTAGACTGAGCATCCGCCGCCGGCCAGGACTAGTCCGAGCCGCATCGGTGATCGATGGCGTGCGCGCCGTGGCCAGGGGTTTATTTGGAGAAGAAACAGAAGTCGGGGGACCTCTATGTATTTATCAGAGAGAGAGAGAGAGAGAGTGAATAGTGGTTGTGGGTTCTTAGCAGATTATTCAAGACAGCGGGTCTCTGTGCAAAACTGCCAGTGCGGCACTTTCCTTCTGTCGTGGGCTGGCGTGGGCCAGTTTGGGTCCAATACTGTTCACACCTTTTCTTTTTCTTTTTCTACCAGAGCTAAAGAAATTCTAGAAAATTCTAGAAAAATGATAAAACTATCAAACCAATTTTTCTTGGTTTCTAATTTTCTATAGTATTTAATAAAAATAGTTTCATGATTTTTAGTTTAAAAGGTAAATTATAGAGTATTTAAAACAGCCCAAGACCATGCTTCTAGATTTTTAGAAAATAAATAATAAACCCAAAATTCACTAATTTTTTAGGATAATCTCTAAATAATATTTTAAAGCCTTGGGTAGAATTTGGTATGATTTGGACCATGTTTGATACTTAGAACCCAAAACCCTAGCCCCTGCCCTGTGAACTTCACTATTAACTCCGAAAACCCTAAGTTCTCGGAGAACCGTGAAGGAAAGTTGTACTCAAGACTTTAGATAACAAACTTTTATTATTTTTGCATCTTCATGAGCATTACATGAGCATTCATTATTATATTTGGCTATATCTAGAAAACGAAGAGGAAGTAGAAGAAGAAGCAAGGACACCACCACCACATGTGGAACATCTGGCAGGCAACTGTTTCTATTTTGATATCTACGGGACCGAGCTTGATTCACCAGTAACACAAGGCAAGCCCCGGTGCATTTGCCACCTCCTTGTTACTTTTAAAATCTTTCTCACTTGCTTGATGCATTAGGTGATAGGAGTTGTTACTTTTAAATAAAACTTGATGGTGGATCCATCATGGCCATGATGGGTTCAACATCACAAAAGATGTACCTTTGTCAGGTACCAAACTTTGGGTTTGAAATGATAAAGCTGAGACCGGGTGAGTGACTTGCACAAGAAGAGAGAGTCTCGGTGTAGTATCTCCGTCTGAGTCGATTAAGGACCGTCTCGATGTAGGCTTGCTGACCGAGGACCCTTTAACTGGTCACATGCCTCGTCATGGGTAAGCTTTGCCTCGGGCAGACTAATACCAGAATAAGATAACATGCAATGGGCTTGGAGAGATGGCGAGAGTAGTGTGTACCCTCCGTGGTAAGAGGCTGGACGGTGGTGTATCTATGCTCTCAGTTGGCGTGAACCTGATCTGGTCTTAAGAACCCCGGTGGCGAGTTGACATATGCAAGGGTTAAGTGCTACATATGTCGTGTGATTGGAGATCCTCAGCTGAGTATAATCGATTCGGATCGCCGTAACTTCGCGGATATGAAGACTTGGTCACTGCCCTATACGTAGAAATCCAGTAAAGATTGAAGGGTTGTTAAGAAATCGGCTAGTGCAGGTCCAGTGATTGAACTAGGGTAGAAAGAACTCTAGATGCAGGTAATCTTACTTAACCTGACAATTAAAATTGGATTTTTAAGGATCCACTATTAGTAAGCATTTCTGCAAACAGAGTCATTGATTATTGATAAGCCTTACCTTGACTCACTTAAAGCCAGCATATCCTTGAGAGTCTTTTACTTTGTCGGGTAAGTCTTGCAAAAGTACACTTCATACTCAGGGCTTTGTCCCATGTTGTTTTAGGTGAGGAAGCGACAAACTTTTATTGCTTCTGTTCAAAGGTGGTACCCAAAGAAGAAACCCAAGACTAAAGCTGCGGGAGGGAAGGCCCTCCGTTAAAAACTTTTTACTGCTTATTCGGGAGGAGTTTTTGCCTCCCATGGTTTGTAATAATAATACTCAGCACTCATATATTATGTTCTAGTCTGTAAATATTTAACTCTGTCTTACTTTTCAATAAAAGTAAGTTATTATAACTGCTTCTGCACTTTCGTATCTCCGATGAATTGTAATGTCTGCGTGACGGGTAAAACACACTTGGGAAGGTAAGGAAGTCAAATACCGAACTTGTCAAGTGAACAGGTGAACCTGCAGGGTTGTCTGAGGTCCGTTGGACAAGGACAACTGTAGGTGGGCCTAATGACTTGGGAGGTTCTGTCACAACCGGACTGTCCGATGCACCACTAGACTATCCAGTGCCACAAGCAGAGAAAGGCGCCAACGGTCAACTGCTCTAGAACCCTAACAGTTGGGTGACGTGGCAGCGCACCAGACACTGAACAGTGCTTGTCCGATGCCTTCATGGCCAGCAGCCTCCCCAACGGCTACCTTGGTGGTTGAGGGCTATAAATACCCCCCAACCACCACAACTTCAAGCATCCAAGTTTTCTGAATATCACATTCAATACAAGAGCTCTAGCATTCACTCCAAGACACAATACAAAAGATCAAATCCTCTTTGAGTCCCAAATTTACTTCAAACACTTAGTGGCTTGTGAGAGAGAGATTTTTGTGTTCATTCGAGTTCTTGTCACTTGGATTGCCTTTCTTCTTTTCTTTCTCTTATTCTCAAGTGCTTTGTAAGCAAGGCAAGAGACACCAAGTGTGTGGTGGTCCTTGCGGGGTCTTAGTGACCCGTGAGATTAAGGAAGAAGGCTCACTCGGTCTAAGTGACCGTTTGAGAGAGGGAAAGAGTTCAAATAGACCCGGTCTTTGTGACCTCCTCAACGGGGACTAGGTTCTTTGGAACCGAACCTCGGTAAAACAAATCACCGTGTTCACTCGCCTTATTTCTTGGTTGATTTGTTTTCCCTCTCTTTCCAACTTGAGTTTAACTCTAACGCTAACCCCGACCTTAGTGCGTGTTTAAGTTTAAAAATTTCAGGTTTCGCCTATTCACCCCCCCTCTAGGCGACTTTCAAGATCAACTCCTCCTCCCCTCCTGGCATTAACCATCTAGGTTAGATACATATGGTAAGATAGTTTTGCAAGGGGAATAATTTAGTAGGTAGAACAAATAGTCTATTAGCTGGTTACAAACTGAAGGATCTTAGGCAGAATTTTGGGGTCATTGTGTTGTGTTTAGGTTGGGCTAACTATGTTTATAAGATAAATCTCCAAGGATAGTGTGGCAGAACCTCCCAAGTTATTGGGTCCACATGCAGCTGCCCTTGTCTCAAAGACCTCAGACGGTTATGCATGTGCACCAGATAACTTAACAGGATCTGTCCGAGTGCCCCAAGGACCTCGGATAAACCACTTACAACCAGGACCGCAGGATTAAGTGAACACAAATCACACACACCAACATTTTGCAGCGAAAATCTTATTACCAAATTTTACAAGTTACATCAAGTTTACATTGTATATGATCGGAGTAATTGCACTATGTTTTGAATGTATAAACATTTATATGTTTAAAATATATGCTAGCTTAAGTGACCATCCTTAATAAGAAGTATAGAAGAGTTACTTAGACTTATAAGAAGGTCGTGCCCACCGGCGCCTAACACCAATCACAATCAAGTGAATCGTAACCTGCAGCAACAATGGGTAGAACCCTAAGTACGCAAGTACTCAGCAAGACTTACCCGACTAAAGAAAAGACTCTGAAGGATATGCTGGCTAGAGGGATTCAAGGTAAAGCTCATCAAGTTTCAAAGACTCTTTTTGCAGAAAAGCTTACTAGAAGTGGGTCCTTAAGCCAAAATTTTACATCACAAGTTAAGTACTTTTCCTGAATCTAGATTTGCCTAATCTAGAGCATTCACTTATCCTACACTAGCTTCCTTTTAAAATCCAACTTTTGTTTCGCTTGTTATCTACGATGAGCGGTAAGTGAGTTGAGTCTCCATGACCGTGGAGCAACGATGATTTGAACCGATTATACCCAGCTAGGGATCCCTAACCACACGACATATGTAGCACTTAACCCTTGCATATGTCAATCGTTCCCACAGATCCTCCACAACGTGAACCGGTCCGCGCTACCCGGGAGCACAATACTCCTCCATTCAGCCTCTAGCCAGGAGGGTACACGCTACTCCCACCATCTCCCACGCCTAGTGTGCGGTTGTCTTTTCACGTATGGAATAGTCAGGTTCAGGCTTACCGGAGCATGTGGCTAGTTGCAAAGTCTCACCTCATTAGGCCTACATCGAACGGTCCTTAATTGACACAGACGAGAGAACTTTCCTACTCAACGTCTGGTCTACATTACATATTATTTCCCAAAACTTGATACCTCAGAGAGGTACCCTACTTGAATGATGAAATCATCGCGGCCACAATGGCATCATCATCACAAGTCATTTTATTTCACAAACTCCCATATCCCGTGTTACACATCATCTTTTAAAAAAATCCTAAATTAATAAGCAGGGCTAAGCATCACTAAATTTTCATAAAACGGGTATTAGGGTTGCTTAATCAAGGAAGGAAATGCATCAACGGTTTAGCACACAACTCCTATCACCTAATGCATCAAAAAAGGTGATAAAGATTTTAAAACAGCAAGGAGGTGGCAAATGCACCAGGGCTTGCCTGGAAGAACACTAGGTTAGTGTTTGTTAGGTGGCAACCACTTGGCGACCATCCTTTGTCTTGGTATTTGTTCAGATTATCCATCTTTAGGTTCGTCCGACTAACGACATCGGCTTGTGGAGATGTCCAATCTCTGCATTATCCTGGGGTCGACTTGGGTTGTCTTCCACATCACGTGATCAACTAGCGCACCTAATGAGATGCATAATGCACATGAATGAATATAAACATGAATAACACACAACTAATTATTGCTATACCAAAGAGGATTAAATATTTAACCGCAAGGCATCACAATTCTTATGTGTATACACTAGAGAACTTTGGCTTTATAGCAAACATGATCTTTGAGTTAATCAGACCTAACTCAAACATTAGGCAACAATAGCTAAACACAAGTCTTAAGCTAGATCACAACATCATCAATAGAGCTCAGCAATAAGACTTGCTACCCTTGGACACTCCAACTTGGAATGAGTATAGGAGTCATTTAACTAACCTTCTAAATTACTCTTCCAGGTTAACTAGTACAATATTTTGACTTACTAACTTTAGACACCAAATAATCAAATTAAGGGGGATATCAAGTTAATTAACCTCTTAACCTAGCAAGGTTTTGCACAAGCATCAAAGAAGAAATAAACCGAACATATGACATGAGGCATTACAACACACGCTTCATTTTCAACTACAAAGTACAAGAACATAGGTAAAGCTAACTCTAAGTCGCAAGTAATATGACCAATGGATTACCAACTGGTTAAGCTACATGATCATATCTACTTAAATAGGGCATCGACGCCATATAGACAAACAAAAATTCATTATACGTAATATTGACAACGTCTACCAGCTAGACGCTGGAAACTCTAGACTTAACCTTCATATTATTAATTTGACCATGCACGCAAGATACGTCTATTTGAAGATTATGAACGCAACTAAGAAATCTAGCCTAACCATTCATTGACCCAACTAACACAGATAATAATTTAGCTTACCAAGAACCAATTTACCTGAAATCGCATCACCCCCGGTTCAGTCAAATACAAAACATATCCTTAGCACTTTAATACACTACCGAAAGCTATATAAAACACCTCACTCGATCACGTTTATTTTTTACTCATGATGGTAACTACAACACTACACACACTAAGATATTTCATCAAACATAATATATTCACAACGCGCCTGTGATACATACATGATAATCATGGGCCATAATTCTAATGAATCCATCAATCAAATTAACTAGCTAGGGTAGCGAAAGAGCTCACCATATCATCAACCACTTTGATATTTGTCAGAGGACGACGATATCTAGCTTGCGCATAACACCGAACACCTAGGAGCAAAGACGGTGGCCAGGGGATCGGAGCACGCATGAGGCAGCAATGACGATCGTGGCACAACGACGGGCTGGTGGCCGATGAACTGGGGAGCAGGGAGGTGCGCCATGGACAGAAGGAACTCGGCAGTATGGCCGGCCGAGGTGAATGCGCCCGCTGCCTGGGCGAGCTGGAGGATGGCGAGCCTGAACGACAAGGAGCTAGGGAACTGCTGGCTTTTCATTATGCCGACTAGGTGGCACGTGAAGAAGAAATGGTAGCACTTGGGTAGAGGGAGCTGACGCGTGCGCAGGCAAGCCAGGAAGCAGGCGCGCTATAGCTGAGACCAGGGGCGCGGCGAGCTCGAAGGCCGCGTGCCAACTGCCAAGGGTGAACTCGGGCAGAGGGGCCAGGGCGCTGGGGCCCAGAGAAGAAGGCGCGCCGCCATGGGAGCTCGAGGAGAGGGGCGCCGAGTTGCAGAAGGGAGTAGCGGCAGTCGCGCAGGGAGCTCGGGCGAGCCGGGACCGAACGCCGAGCAGAGGAAAACGCCATGGGCGAGCACAACATGGGGTCAAGCCAGGGAACTCCGGCCGAACGCCATGGATGAGCAGAGACACCGAGTGGCGCAGGGAAGTAGGGACGCGCCGAGTCACAGAGATGAGGGAGATAAGAGCAGGGTCAGTGCCGGTGGAACTCAAGGTGAGCTCACCGATACCGATGTCCATGGCTAGGGCGCGAGCACCAATCAAGGTGTAGGGGCGCAGACTGGAAAAGCCCTGGACGCAGGGACGCTTGGGATCTGGGCGAGCGCAGGGAGCTTCGAGGAGAGAGGACGGTGCGAGTCCGAGCAGGAAGCTGGAGCATCGCCGGCCATGGGAGAGAAAAGAGGAGAGGAACGCCGACCAGCTGAGGGAGAGGGAGAGGCAGCTGGGCACGCACGGTAGGAAAATGGGCGCACGGCCAGCCTGGAGGAGCAGGGGTGCGACGCTGGGAGCTCGGCATGGGCGCAGGCGCGTGAAGGGAAGCTCCAAGCAGAGAACGGTAGCGCGTGTGGGGAGGAAGAGAGGCTGGGCACGGCGTGCGGGAGATAAATACACGGCCAACAAAAATCAGAGCAGGGGTGGCGTGATTTTTTCAAAGGGCTGCGCGGCGCGGTACAAAAAAATTCCAGCGACGGGATTAAAGAGAGGCATTGAGCGATGGGAGAGAGAAAAAAATATCTCCACGGCGCGCAGGGGATAGGATCGGCTCGAGAGATTTTGGTTTTCCAAAGACTTGACGTGTACCAGATAAAGAAGAGAGAGTGTACGGTTTAAGAAAATATCAGGGTGACGGTGGGACGAGAGATAGAAGATATTTTCCTTTTCTTTCTTTCTTTTTCTTCTACAAAAGAATACATATATATCTATGTTTAGGGATTCGGATCTGAGCAAGATACAAATAGATAGGATCAAAATGCTGTCAGGATACGATATTATTCTCTTGGATTCTAGAATAGGAAACTGATTCGGCTAATCGTTGTTTTGGTTTCATTTAGTTCGGGTTCATTTTATTTAAACAGCCTGCCCTTATTATTGTCTATCGGATTCGTAGAGACTGCTTGAACAATAGCGAAATACTTAGGTGATTTTTTTTCCAATTAGCCTTAATTGGTTACTTTTAAATTGGCACTAGGCTCGGCACTTTATAAATAAATAAATTTTGAACTACGCGAGCCGAACGCGGCATCGCAATCAGAATCCCCCTCGCAGACGATGCCAGCATCATCACGAGAGCGAAATGTAGACGGATTAAACCAGGTGATATCAGATTTGATATTTTAGACTGTATTTAATCTAGTCTAATTTTTACGAGTCTCGCCAGCTATCGATCATTCGCTTTAACTCCAAGAATCACATGCTCAGAGAAACAACTTAATTAATGCGCTGGCGCATTATTCTTTTTGGATAACGCGAGGCTCCAAATTTTACATAAATCAGAAGTTTTCTGATTTTCGCATTCACTTATGCGCGTGATCCGAACAGTTCAAAATTCGCCAGCAAACAAAGATTCAATAATCCAAAAGTTTCTTGAACCCCTTTTTAATTGCGTAAATTATCGAAATGAGTACGACACCAAATTCAAACTTTTGTGGGATGATTAGAATTTAGTGTCCACTTTATTTACTGACATCCTACACTTAAATCCATAATCGCTGTTTAACGGAAGATAACACCTGGGGTGTTATGACCCTCCCCCTTAAAAGAATCTCATCCCGAGATTCAGAGCGAAAGACTTTTAAGAGTAGAGAAGCATGGAACTCCTTGTCCATATCAGCGATAACCATAAAACAGCTCCAAGCAAAGGCGAGTGTCTCAGGATGGGGTTTCTTTAGTGGGCATAACATATATCGCCATAAGCTAATTTTTAGAGATGTCCAACAATAGAGACGATGTCTGCTAGAAGGACACATAAGGTTCTATGTGTGCAGTTTGCTTTTTCTAATGACACTGTACTATCTGAGTCTGTTAGGCGAGCGGTAGATATACGACTTTACCCCAAACAGAACTAAATGCAACCTCTTGGGTAAAACGCATAAAAATAGGTTTACCAACAAGTGGTTACGGTAAGTTCATAGCACACGAGACGGGTGTGGATGTCGAATACTGTCACGGTTAACATGTGGCTAACCAGAGAATTCAAGTCCATGAAAAATGATGGAGATTTGAGAAAATATCAATGAAGATATCTGTTGAGGTTGACGTCACGATCAATACATTTTTTTAAAAACATTAATCATGGCTCGACTTGATCACACATGCTGGAAAAGCATACGTGAGGCGATCGAGGCATGACTAGAACGGTGACTGGGTGGTTACTGGTCGACTTAATCTCGATTCTTATAAACACTTCCGTAAGAGGGGTTGAACAAAAGTGAGTTTAGACAACTCGACAAAACGATCTGTAAACTCAACCTTTGTTTACAATGTAGCTACAAGTTAGTAAAACCAATTTGTTGAACTACTTTTGACATTGAGTAGATCCTCTCAGTACCATCGGTAAGCCAAGGGTTGAGAGTTCACATTTACTAGCAAAAGGTCATGCATTTGGGTAGAAATCCATTTGGTCAAGTTGTTCATCCATTTCTTCATGCGAGATGAACGGAGTTGGTTCGGGAATGCATGGATTAAATAAGAGAGCGAATGAACAAACTCCTACATCTCAGCAGCAAGGGAAACAAATCTCCATTTGAGAACTAATTAGTTGTCTTCCAATACTAAAAAGCTTCAAGGTTTCACCTTTACACAAAGGATGCAAAGGGAACTTGGATGTGTAGTCACTACTAAGATCAAGGAAAAGAGACCATACATGAAAGTGGTATGCCCTTTTGATTCGACAAAGATGACACATGTTGCTTGATCACTTCGACAAACAACATAGAAATTGTTTCAAGGAAGAAATCCACGGAAGATAATATATCAATGTAGTTCCATACTGGATCACGACTAGAGACCTCAATACTAGCATGCGCCAAGCAGCATAACCTTGCCTGTACATTCATAAGGGGCTCTCAGTTTCGCTGCGCCACCATAAGTCCTTAATCATGACACCATTACCAAACTGGCACCAATAATAAATCTCACGCGGTAGGAACAATTTGTGCAAAGATAACATATCGATATAGTCTCATAATGGATTATGAATACTAACTGTGATACCAGCGCGTGCCAAGTAGCACAACCATGTGTGTACATTCACAGGAGGCCCTCGGTTTCGTCACGGCACCATCGGTTTTAGTCCTAACACCATTACTAGACGTAACCAACAAGAAATCCCACATGGCACGAATAGATTGAGCAAGGTGACAATATACAAAGAGATACTCCACCTGTAAGAATGATTACAAGTAGAGAGCTAAATAGATTATGGCCCAATAAAATGAACAAGGCATAGCCATAACCTAAACTTGATGAAAGGAGTATGATGGGAGACTGTTAATTCAGCCCCAAGCATATTTCTATGCCCATCGTAGAGATTACAAGGTCAATGATTAGAATCTGACTAGATGCAGAGTAAAAATAATCATAAGATTAAGTTGGTATGCCTTTGAGAGATAGGAGGAAACCAAAGGCATCAAATTCAAAAAAATGATTGGACATGTCTTTCCTAGGTTGGGTTTACAAGCAACATGATGATCCTTAAGAATAGGCGAACTGGATAAGGGACATCAGCTTGTGCTAATCGAACAAGGGCATGATCTAGGATGAAAATATGACTCAAGATTCTTGTTTTAAGCCTGAGTACACTTTAGGTCCAATAAAGAAATTATCTAAGCATTTATTTGTATGTGTTTGGTCATGGAGTGATAACGGAAAAATCAACTTTGGGTCATGGTTCACCAACTAAAAACAGGGCCTAATTTTTGGTTTAAGCAAACAAACTACCAACCTTCTATCAGCACATCAAGTACCAGAGTAACACATATATAACACCTAAATAGGTTACCTAAAGAATGGAGGACAACTATTTCATCGAAGTTCATAATTCAACATTACACCACATTATCTACAATCACAGGTTATTAGAATAAAGGTGAGAGAAGCATTTTGGGGTGTATAGGTGACAAACATGATGCAACAATCAGGATGCATGCTCGTCCTAATCGTCCTCACTAATTTTGCCAACATAATATGGCAATAGTGTTCTATATCGGTGGCATACTTACGACTCTCTCGATATTTTGCTAGGCGTCAGCTACACATACGTTTTCGAGGTTAGTGTACGTGCAGAAAAATCCATCACAACCCATTTTCCCATGATGCAATTCACACATGACAGTTTATCACAGTTTATACTCCATATATTGCTATATGGAGGCCAGCTCATCATTAAGCGCCGAGCCACGCATAGGCACCGTTGCCACACTTTAACCATAGGGCAACTCATTATGGTAACTCACCTTCTTACCTGAGCGTAGGTGCGTCGTTACAAGTACATTACATTTCTCAGAATTTCCATGTCTGTATACCCATACACACACATAGGGTACTGAATTCCCAAAAAAGTAAATACTCCACATCGCAGCCTTCATATATACATATGTATAACATGTATATAATCAAGCACCACAATTAAGCACTTCCCTAAACCGATGTTTGTTCGGTCATGCTCTCACATCTCACCTTACCTTGAGCGTCGATCCATTCAAGACTGAATGGCCTTAAAATAACAATACGCATGTATGCAATACCCCTAGTTGTGGGTTAGTGGTTTTTTATCTAAGCCACCTGTCGGGTACCGTAATTAGGGGTACCCCCAACACTCCTAAACACGGCTGGTAATCACCATCAGCACAAACCGCAAAGACTGATGGGCGTGGTTCAGGTCAAGGCCTCGTCTACCAAGGGACGCGATCTCGCCTCGCCCGAGCCCGGCCTCGGGCGGGAACACTAGTCCCAGACAAATTCACGCCTCGCCCGAGGGCCTCCTCAAGCGACGGGCGCACCCTCGACTCGCCCGAAATCTAGCTCGGGCAGGCTTCATTGTGAAGCAACCTTGGCCAAATCGCCTCACGAACCGACCGTATCGCAGGCACATTCAATGCGAGGATCGCCTGACACCTTATCCTGACACACGTGCCTCAGTCGGCAAGGTCGAAGTGACAGCAGTCACTTCGCCCTTCCACTGACCGACCTGACAGGAAAACAGCGCCGCTCGCCCCGCTCTGACTGTTGTGCCACCCACCAGGGTGAGGCTGACAACAACCAAGTTCAGCCTCAGGCGCAACAGGAAGCTCCGCCTCGCTCGACCTTAGGCCTCGGCCTCGGAAGGAGGTCTCCGCCTCGCCCGACCCCAGGGCTCAGCCTCAACCTCGACCTTGGAAGGTGGTCTCCGCCTCGCCCGACCCCAGGGCTCGGCCTCAACCTCGACCTCAGGAGGAATCGCGTCCTCGCCCGACCCCAGCCTCGACCTCAAGAGAAGTCTCCGCCTCGCCCGACCTTTGGCTCGGACCGACCGCGCCACGAGGGATACATCATTACCCTACCCCTAGCTAGCTTAGGCTACGGGGGAACAAGACCGGCATCCCATCTGGCTCGCCCTGGTAACAAGTAATGATGGCTCCCCGCGTGCGTCCATGATGATGGTGGTTCTCAGCCCCCTACGAAAGCAAGGAGACGTCAGCAAGATCCCAGCAGCACCGACAGCTGTGCTTCTATAGGGCTCAGACACTCCTCCGACGGCCACGATACCGCATACACAGGGCTCTAGCACCTCTCCGACAGCCACGTCGGCATGTACACAGGGCTCCGGCACCTCTCTGCCAGACACATTAGCGCATAGCTACACCCCCCATTGTACACCTGGACCCTCTCCTTGCATCTATAAAAGGGATGTCCAGGGCCTTCATGCGGGAGGGTCGCACGAGAGAACGAGCTGATGAACAGGCTCACTCTCTCTCGCGAACGCTTGTAACCCGTACTACGAGCACACCCCCTGGTGCGAGATAACATGAGCCGCGCTTCTCCCTTGTGTTCCATCTTGCGCCAACCCATCTGGGCTGGGACACGCAGCGACAAATTTACTCGTCGGTCTAGGGACCCCATGGGGTCGAAACGCTGACAGTTGGCGCGCCAGGTAGGGGCATGCTGCGTGTTAACGAACAACTTCTCGTTGAGTTCCAGATGGGTAGTCTCTAGCAACCTCTTCAGCCCGGGACGCTGCTCCGCTTCGGGAGTCTCGAGTTCATGTCCCTTGACGGCAGCTGCAACATGGTACTCCTCCCCCCGCAGCGCGATAGCAACCACGACGGTCGTCAGCTCGCCCGGCGGCAGCGAACTCGACGACGTCTTCCCCCCGTGGCGGAAGAGCAGCATCCAGGTTTGTCCCGCCACCCTCCTCGCCGCAGGAGGAGGAGGCAGGGCAACTGTGGCTAGGAAGGAGGCGGCACCTCGTCGGCTGTCGAGCGAGTCGACGACGCCGGCACCCCAGCGGGGGACATGTCGGGCGTTGTCCTCGCGCCTGAGACAATGACGAGTGTCGTTTCCCCGCAACATGCCAACCCCAAGCGGACAGATGACGCCAGCACACTCGCGAAGGGCTTGCTGGGCGTTAGCCTTGTACCTGAGATAACGATGCAGTCCATCCCCGATGCGACTTTGTCATCGTCCATCCATCAAGAGGTACCGTCTGTTTTCCACCCTGTGCCTTTTAGATTCAGCTTCGATCCACCAAGCGACCCCGCTTCGGTGAGCTCTTCCATAAAGGCATATCCTAACCTTCCGGGGTACCATATGTGGTCATCTTGGGACCGACTGACAGCCGTCTCGACCTACGGGCCCCCAGGTTCCAAGGAAGAGGACGGTCCCGACTCCGGTTGGGATTTCTCCGGGCTCCGCGATCCCAGTGCCATGCGAGACTTCATAACCGCATGTGACTACTGCCTCTCCAGTTGCTCCGATGATGGCCACAGCTTTGATGACGAGGGTTGTGGCCCAAGTCGCGAATGTTTCCACGTCGATCTAGGGGGTCACGACGAAGGAAACCACCTCGGTATGCCGGAGGATGACGATCCCCCTAGGCCTGCGCCTCGCGTTGACATCCTATGGGAGCTAGCTGTGGTCCCAGTCCCTGCGGGGGGTCAAGACACACAGCTCGAGCAAATCCGCGAGATGCAGGCCAAGCTCGATGAGGAAGCAGGGCAACTTGTGCAGTTCTGGCAAAACATCGAGCAGGAGTGGGTAGGCCGAGCACTCGCCGGAGAAGCGCGTCATTAGGCCCAAGACGTCCAGCGCCGTATCGTTGACGATGCTAGGGCAAGGCTGCCCCCAGCCTCCAGCGGGGTCGGCCAGAATCTGACTGCAACGGCAATACTGCTCCGAGCAATGCCGGAACCATCTGCCACCGAGGGGCGGTGTATCTAGGGAGAACTCAAAAATCTCCTGGAGGATGCCGCGGTCCGACGGGCCGAAAGCTCTGCCTCCCGAAGGCAAGGGTGCCCCCCGGAGCATCACGCAACAACTTCTCGACTCATGCGGGAGGCCTCGATCCACACCGGGCGCACGCGGGACGCGACGCCTGTAGCCCCGGGTCGCCTCGGCAACAAGCACCAATGCCGCGACCGTCGAGCCCGCCTCGATGAGAAGGTGCGCCGAGGCTACCACCCTAGGCGTGGGGGACGCTACGACAGTGAGGAGGATCGGAGCCCCTCGCCCGAACCACCGGGTCCGCAAGCCTTCAGCCGGGCCATATGACGGGCGCCGTTCCCGACCCGGTTCCGGGCCCCGACTACCATCGCCAAGTACTCGGGGGAAACAAGGCCGGAGTTGTGGCTTGCGGACTACCGTCTGGCCTGCCAGCTAGGTGGAACGGACGATGACAACCTCATCATCCGCAACCTCCCCCTGTTCCTCTCCGACGTTGCTCGGGCCTGGCTGGAGCATCTGCCTCCTGCGCAGATCTCCAACTAGGACAACATAGTCAAGGCCTTCGCTGGAAACTTCCAGGGCACGTACGTGTGCCCTGGGAACTCCTGGGATCTTCGAAGCTGCCGCCAGCAGCCAGGGGAATCCCTGCGAGAGTACATCCGGCGGTTTTCGAAGCAGCGCACTGAGCTGCCCAACATCACCGACTCGGATGTCATTGGGGCGTTCCTCGCCGGCACCACTTGCCGCGACCTGGTGAGCAAACTGGGCCGCAAGACTCCCACCAAGGCGAGCGAATTGATGGACATTGCCACCAAGTTCGCCTCTTGTCAGGAGGCGGTCGAAGCCATCTTCTGGAAGGAAAAGCAGCCTCAGGGACACCAGCAGGAAGACATCCCCGAGACATCCGCCCAGCGTGGCACGAAGAAGAAGGCGAAAAAGAAGTCGCAAGCAAAGCGCGACGCCACCGACGCAGATCTTGTCGCTGCCGCCGAGCACAGGAACCCTCGGAAGCCTCCCGGAGGGGACAACCTGTTCGACAAGATGCTCAAGGAGTCGTGCCCCTATAAACAGGGTCCCGTCAAGCACACCCTTGAGGAATGCGTCATGCTTCGGCGCTACTTCCATAAAGTCGGGCCCCCGGCGGAAGGTGGCAAAGGCCAAGACAACGACAAGAAGGAGGGAGACCAGGCAGAGGAGTTCCCCGAGGTCCACAGCTGCTTCATGATCTACGGTGGGCAAGTGGTGAACGCCTCGGCTCAGCACCACAAGCAGGAGCACCGGGAGGTCTGCTCGGTAAAGGTGGTGGCACCAGTCCACCTAGACTGGTCCGACAAGCCCATCGCCTTCGACCAAGGCGACCACCCCGACTGCGTGCCGAGCCCAGGAAAGTACCCGCTCGTCGTCGACCCCGTCATCGGCAATGCCAGGCTCACTAAGGTCCTCATGGATGGAGGCAGTAGCCTCAACATCATCTACGCCGAGACCGTCGGGCTCTTGAAGATCGATCTGTCCACGATCCGGGCTGGTGCGGCACCCTTTCACGGGATTATTCCTAGGAAGCACGTCCTGCCCCTTGGACAACTCGATCTGCCCGTCTGCTTCAAAACTCCCTCCAACTTCCGAAAGGAAACCCTCACATTCGAGGTGGTCAGGTTCCAAGGAACCTACCACGCGGTGCTGCGGAGACCGTGCTACGCCAAGTTCATGGCTATCCCCAACTACATGTACCTCAAGCTCAAGATGCCAGGCCCCAACGGGGCATCACCGTCGGATCCAAGTACCGACATGCGTACGAATGCGACGTGGAGTGCATGGAGTACGCTGAGGCCCTCGCCAAGTCCGAGGCCCTCATCGTTGACCTGGAGTGCCTCTCCAAGGAGGTGCCTGATGCGAAAAGCCACGCCGGCAACTTCGAACCAGCTGAGGCGGTTAAGTCTGCCCCTCTCGACCCCAGCAACGACGCCTGCAAACAAGTCCAGATTGGCTCCGAGCTCGACCCCAAATAGGAAGCTGTGCTCGTCGACTTTCTCCGTGCAAATGCCGAAATTTTTGCGTGGAGTCCCTCGGACATGCCGGGCATACCGAGGGATGTCGCCGAGCACTCGCTGGATATCCGAGCTGGAGGCCGACCCGTGAAGCAGCACCTGCGCCGCTTTGACGAAGAGAAATGCAGGGCCATAGGCGAGGAGATCCACAAGCTGATGGCCGCAGGGTTCATCAAAGAGGTATTCCATCCCGAATGGTTAGCTAACCATGTGCTTGTGAAAAAGAAAGGTGGGAAGTGGAGGATGTGCGTAGACTACACTGGTCTAAACAAAGCATATCCGAAGGTTCCCTACCCTCTACCTCGCATCGATCAAATTGTGGATTCCACTACTGGGTGCGAAACCCTGTCATTCCTCGACGCCTATTCAGGTTATCACCAAATCAAGATGAACGAGTCCGACCAGCTCACAACTTCATTCATCACACCTTTTGGCATGTACTACTATACTACTATGCCATTTGGCTTGAGGAATGCAGGTGTGAAAGGGAATTAGGCTTACACCTATTTTCTAATTGTTTTTGGTGGTTGAATTGCCCAACACAAATAATTGGACTAACTAGTTTGCTCTAGTCTATAAGATATACAGGTGCCAAAGGGTCACAATAAGCCAATAAAAAGACCAAGAAAAGGGTTCAAACAGAGAGAGCAAGGGACAATCGAAGTGCTCCCTGGTCTGGCGCACCGGACTATCCGGTGCACCAGGGGACTCCAAGCTGAACTCCACACCTTCGGGAATTCTCAGATGCGCTCTGCTATAATTCACCGGACTGTCCGGTGCCCCAAGGGAGAGCGACTCTGAACTCGCCAGCTTCGGGAATCCGCTCCGCTATAATTCACCGGACTGTCTGGTGAGTCACCGGACAATGTCCGGTGCACACCGGACTGTCCGGTGTGACAGCGGAGCAATGGCTACTTCGCACGCAACGGTCGACTGCAACGCATTAAATGCGCGCCTGAGCGCGCAGAGGAGCAGAGCACGCGCGGGTGGCACACCAGACAGCCTACGGGGCCTGTCCGGTGCACCACCGGACAGCCAGGTGGGCCCACAAGACAGAGCTCTAACGGTCGAATCCCAACGGTCTGCTGACATGGCTGGCGCACCGGATAGTGTCCGGTGGCGCGCCGGACTGTCCGGTGCGCCATGCGACTGCAGCCTTCCAACGGCCACTTTGTGGTGGTTGGGGCTATAAATACCCCAACCACCCCACATTCGTTGGCATCCAAGTTTCTACACTTCTACACCTTACAAGAGCTATAGCATTCAATACTAGACACACCAAATAGATCAAATCCTCTCCCAATTCCACACAAGGCTTTAGTGATTAGTGAGAGAGATTTGTTGTGTTCTTTTGAGCTCTTGTGCTTGGATTGCTTCCTTGTTTCATTCTTTCTTGCGAACAACTCAATTGCAACCAAGGCAAGAGACACCAATTGTGTGGTGGTCCTTGCGGGGAAGTTTGTTTCCATTTGATTGAGAAGAGAAGCTCACTCGGTCTGAGGGACCGTTTGAGAGAGGGAAAGGGTTGAAAGAGACTCGGTCTTTGTGACCACCTCAACGGGGAGTAGGTTTGCGAGAACCGAACCTCGGTAAAATAAATCCCTGTGTCACACTCTTTATTCGCTCACGATTTGTTTTGCGCCCTCTCTCTTGGACTCGTTCTTATTTCTAACGCTAACCCGACTTGTAGTTGTGATTAAGTTTGTAAATTTCAGATTCGCCCTATTCACCCCCCTCTAGGCGACTTTCAATTGGTATCAGAGGTCGGTGCTTCATTAGAGCCTAACCGCTCGAAGTGATGTCGGGAGATCACGCCAAGAAGGAGATGGTGACCGGCGAGAAGCCCGCTACAAGCCACGGGAAGGCTCCATCGGGAGAGTCCTACAACAAAGGGAAGGGGAAGGAAAAGGAATCCCCTTCACACAAGTCGCGTCAGAGCGGTGACAAGAAGAAGAAGATGAGGAAGGTGGTCTACTACGAGACCGACTCCTCGTCACCACCATCCACCTCCGACTCCGACACGCCGTCCGTAACTTCTAAGCGCCATGAGCGCAAGAAGTTTAGTAAGATCCCCCTACGCTATCCTCGCATTCCTAAACATACACCTTTACTTTCCGTCCCATTAGGCAAACCACCAACGTTTGATGGTGAAGATTATGCTAGGTGGAGTGATTTGATGCGATATCACCTAACCTCACTCCACAAAAGTATATGGGATGTTATTGAGTTTGGTGTATAGGTACCATCCGTAGGGGATGAAGATTATGACAAGGACGAAGTGGCCCAAATCCAACACTTCAACTCCCAAGCCACAACTATACTCCTCGCCTCTCTAAGTCGAGAGGAGTATAATAAGGTGCAAGGGTTGAAAAGTGCTAAAGAGATTTGGGACACGCTAAAGACCGCGCACGAAGGAGACAATGTGACCAAAATCACCAAGCGGGAAACGATCGAGGGGGAGCTCGGTCGCTTTCGACTTCACCAAGGGGAGGAGCCACAAGACATGTACAACCGGCTCAAAACCTTGGTAAACCAAGTGCGCAACCTCGGGAGTAAGAAATGGGATGACCATGAGATGGTTAAGGTTATTCTTAGATCACTTGTTTTCCTTAACCCTACTCAAGTTCAATTAATTCATGGTAATCCTAGATACACACTAATGTCTCCCGAGGAAGTGATAGGAAACTTTGTGAGCTTTGAATTGATGATCAAAGGCTCAAAGAAAATCAACGAGCTAGATGGCCCCTCCACATCCGAAGCACAACCGGTTGCATTCAAGGCAACGGAGGAGAAGAAGGAGGAGTCTACATCAAGTAGAACACCCATCGACGCCTCCAAGCTCGACAACAAGGAAATGGCACTCATCATCAAGAGCTTCCGCCAAATCCTCAAGCAAAGGAGGGGGAAGGACTACAAATCCCGCTCCAAGAAAGTATGCTACAAATGTGGTAAGCCTGATCATTTTATTGCAAAATGTTCATTATCTAGTGATAGTGACAGGGGCGACGACAAGAAGGGGAGAAGAAAGGAGAAGAAGAGATATTACAAGAAGAAGGGCGGCGATTCCCATGTTTGCCGGTAGTGGGACTCCGACGAGAGCTCCACCGACTCCTCCTCCGACGAGGACGCCGCAAACATCGCCGTCACTAAGGGTCTTCTCTTCCCCAACGTCGGCCATAAGTTCCTCATGGCAAAGGACGGCAAAAGGAAGAAGGTAAAATCAAGATCCTCCACTAAATATGAAACCTCTAGTGATGAGGATAATGCTAGCAATGAGGAGGATAACTTACGCATTCTTTTTTCCAACCTAAACATGCAACAAAAGGAAAAATTAAATGAATTGATTGGTGCTATTCATGAGAAGGATGATCTCTTGGACACCCAAGAGGACTTCCTTATTAAAGAAAATAAGAAGCATGTTAAGGTTAAAAATGCTTACGCTCTAGAAGTAGAAAAATGTGAAAAACTATCTAGTGAGCTAAGCACTTGCCATGAGACAATTGACAGCCTTGGAAATGAGAATGCTAGTTTAATTGCTAAGGTTGATTCAAATGCTTGTGATGTTCCAATTCCCAATCTTAGAAATGATAATGTTGATTTGCTTGCTAAGATTGAAGAATTGAACATTTCTCTTGCTAGCCTTAGGATTGAAAATGAAAAATTGCTTGCTAAGGCTAAAGAATTAAAATCTTGTAAACCCTCTACATCTACCGTTGAACATACTTCCATTTGTACTAGATGTAGAGACATTAACGTTGATGCTATTCATGACCATCTAGCTTTAATTAAGAAACAAAATGATCACATAGCTCAACTTAATGCTAAAATCAGTGAGCATGACTTAGAACATGAAAAAATTAAATTTGCTAGAAGCATGCTCTATAGTGGGAGACGCCTTGGCATCAAGGATGGCATTGGCTTCCAAAAGGGAGACAATGTCAAACTTAATGCCCCTCCTAAAAGATTATCTAATTTTGTTAAGGGCAAGGCTCCCATGCCTCAAGATAACGAGGGTTACATTTTGTACCCTGCCGGTTATCCCGAGAGCAAAATTAGGAGAATTTACTCTAAGAAGTCTCACTCTGGCCCTAATCACGCTTTTATATATAAGGGTGAGACATCTAGTTCTAGGCAATCAACCCATGCAAAATTGCCTAAGAAGAAAACTCCTAAGGCATCAAATGATTCTAACATTTCATTTAAGACCTTTGATGCCTCTTATGTTTTAACTAACAAATCCGGCAAGGTAGTTGCCAAATATGTTGGGGGCAAGCACAAGGGGTCAAAGACTTGTGTTTGGGTACCCAAAGTTCTTGTATCTAATGTCAAAGGACCCAAAACCATTTGGGTACCTAAAAGCAAGAACTAAACTTGTTTTGTAGGTTTATGCATCTGAGGGCTCAAGTTGGATCATCGATAGCGGATGCACAAACCACATGACAGGGGAGAAGAAAATGTTCTCCTCCTATGAGAAAAACCAAGATCCCCAACGAGCTATCACATTCGGGGATGGAAATCAAGGTTTGGTCAAAGGATTGGGTAAAATTGCTATATCTCCTGACCATTCTATTTCCAATGTTTTTCTTGTAGATTCTTTAGATTACAATTTGCTTTCCGTATCTCAATTATGCAAAATGGGATACAACTATCTTTTTACAGATGTAGGTGTTACTGTCTTTAGAAGGAGATATGATTCAATAGCATTTAATGGAGTGTTAGAGGGTCAGCTATACTTAGTAGATTTTGATAGAGCTGAACTCGACACTTGTTTAATTGCTAAGACTAACATGGGCTGGCTCTGGCATCGCCGACTAGCACATGTTGGAATGAAGAATCTTCACAAACTTCTAAAGGGGGAACACATTTTAGGACTAACAAATGTTCATTTTGAGAAAGACAGGATTTATAGCGCATGTCAGGCAGGGAAGCAAGTTGGTGTTCATCATCCACACAAGAACATCATGACGACTGACAGGCCACTCGAGCTCCTACACATGGACCTATTCGGCCCGATAGCTTACATAAGCATCGGCGGGAGTAGGTACTATCTAGTTATTGTGGATGATTATTCTCGCTTCACTTGGGTGTTCTTTTTGCAGGAAAAATCTCATACCCAAGAGACCTTAAAGGGATTCTTAAGACGAGCTCAAAACAAGTTTGGCTTAAGGATCAAGAAAATTAGAAGCGACAACGGGACGGAGTTCAAGAACTCACAAATCGAAGGCTTCCTTGAGGAGGAGGGCATCAAGCATGAGTTCTCTTCTCCCTACACGCCACAACAAAATGGTGTAGTGGAGAGGAAGAATTGAACTCTATTGGACATGGCAAGGACCATGCTTGATGAGTACAAGACTTCGGATCGGTTTTGGGCCGAAGCGGTCAACACCGCTTGCTACGCCATCAACCGGTTATATCTACACCGAATCCTCAAGAAGACATCATATGAACTCCTAACCGGTAAAAAGCCCAATATTTCATATTTTAGAGTCTTTGGTAGCAAATGCATTATTCTTGTTAAAAGAGGTAGAAAAACTAAATTTGCTCCTAAGACAGTAGAAGGCTTTTTACTAGGATATGATTCAAACACAAGGGCATATAGAGTCTTTAACAAGTCCTCAGGACAAGTTGAAGTTTCTTGTGACGTTGTGTTTGATGAAACTAACGGCTCTCAAGTAGAGCAAGTTGATCTTGATGAGATAGGTGATGAAGAGGCTCCGTGCATCGCGCTAAGGAACATGTCCATTGGGGATGTGTATCCTAAGGAATCCGAAGAGTCTCCAAATGCACAAGATCAACCATCCCCCTCAACGCAAGCATCTCCACCAACTCAAAATGAGGATGAGGCTCAAGTTGATGAAGGAGAAGATCAAAAAGATGAGCCACCTCAAGATAACGACAATGATCAAGGGGGAGATGCAAATGATCAACACAAGGAGGATGAGGAACCAAGGCCGCCACACCCAAGAGTCCATCAAGCAATCCAACGAGATCACCCTGTCGACACCATCCTCGGCGACATTCATAAGGGGGTAACCACTAGATCTCGTGTTGCACATTTTTGTGAGAATTACTCTTTTGTTTCCTCTATTGAGCCACACAGGGTAGAGGAAGCACTTCAAGATTCGGATTGGGTGGTGGCGATGCAAGAGGAGCTCAACAATTTCACAAGGGACGAGGTATGGCATTTAGTTCCACGTCCTAACCAAAATGTTGTAGGAACCAAGTGGGTCTTCCGCAACAAGCAAGACGAGTATGGTGTGGTGACAAGGAACAAAGCCCGACTTGTGGCCAAGGGATATTCACAAGTCGAAGGTTTGGATTTCGGTGAAACCTATGCACCCATAGCTAGGCTTGAATCAATTCGCATATTACTTGCCTATGCTACTTACCATGGCTTTAAGCTTTACCAAATGGATGTGAAAAGTGCCTTCCTCAATGGACCAATCAAGGAAGAGGTCTATGTTGAGCAACCTCCTGGCTTTGAAGATAGTAAGTATCCTAATCATGTGTATAAACTCTCTAAGGCGCTTTATGGGCTCAAGCAAGCCCCAAGAGCATGGTATGAATGCCTAAGAGACTTACTTATCACTAATGGCTTCAAAGTCGGAAAAGCCAATCCTACTTTATTTACTAAAACTCTTGACAATGATTTGTTTGTATGCCAAATTTATGTTGATGATATTATATTTGGGTCTACTAACGAATCTACTTGTGAAGAATTTAGTAGGATCATGACACAAAAATTCGAGATGTCAATGATGGGGGAGTTGAAGTACTTCTTGGGATTTCAAGTAAAGCAACTCCAAGAGGGCACCTTCATTAGCCAAACAAAATATACTCAAGACATTCTAAACAAGTTTGGAATGAAGGATGCCAAGCCCATCAGGACTCCCATGGGAACCAATGGGCATCTCGACCTCGACACGGGAGGTAAATCCGTCGATCAAAAGGTATACCGATCGATGATAGGTTCTTTACTCTATTTATGTGCATCTCGACCGGATATTATGCTTTCCGTATGCATGTGTGCAAGATTCCAAGCCGACCCTAAGGAAGCTCACCTTACGGCCGTAAAACGAATCTTGAGATATTTAGTTTATACTCCTAAGTTTGGGCTTTGGTACCCTCGGGGATCCACATTTGATTTAATTGGTTATTCGGATGCCGATTGGGCGGGGTGTAAAATCAATAGGAAGAGCACATCGGGGACTTGCCAGTTCTTGGGAAGATCCTTGGTGTCTTGGGCATCAAAGAAGCAAAATTCCATAGCTCTTTCTACCGCCGAAGCCGAGTACATTGTCGTAGGTCATTGTTGCGCGCAACTACTTTGGATGAGGCAAACCCTTAGGGACCATGGTTACAAATTAACTAAAGTTCCTCTTCTATGTGATAATGAGAGTGCGATCCGCATGGCGGATAATCCCGTTGAACATAGCCGCACTAAACACATAGCCATTCGGTATCATTTTCTAAGGGATCACCAACAAAAGGGAGATATCGAGATTGCATATATTAACACTAAAGATCAATTAGCCGATATCTTTACCAAGCCACTAGATGAACAAACTTTTAACAAACTTAGGCATGAGCTAAATATTCTCGATTCTAGGAATTTCTTTTGATGTCTTGCACACATAGCTCATAAATATACCTTTGATCATATCTCTTTTATATATGCTATGACTAATGTGTTTTCAAGTGAATTTCAAACCAAGTCATAGGTATATTGAAAGGAAATTGGAGCCTTCGGCGAAGACAAAGGCTTCCACTCCACTCCATAACTCATCCTTCGCCGTCGCTCCGAACATCTCTCCGACTTTGGTATAATCTTCACTCATATGTCTTTTACCAAAGGGGGAGAAAGTAGTTACAAGGGCTTATATTTCACTCAAAGTATCTGTTTTTGGCGATTCATGCCAAAGGGGGAGAAAGTATTAGCACAAAGCAAAAGGACCGCACCACCACCTAATTTTAAACAATGATTTTCAAATTGGTATCTTATTGTGTTCAAAAGGGGGAGAAAGTAGTTTTTTTTCAAAATTGATATCTTAAAACCCTCTTGAACACTAAGTGGAGAATTTCATTGAGGGGGAGTTTTGTTTAGTCAAAGGAAAAGCATTTCAAACAGGGGGAGAAAATTTCAAATCTTGAAAATGCTTCTCAAAATCTTATTCATTTACCTTTGACTATTTGCAAAAGGACTTTGAAAACAATTTACAAAAGAATTTGCAAAACAAAACATGTGGTGCAAGCGTGGTCCAAAATGATGAAAATAAAGAAACAATCCATGCATATCTTATGAGTATTTATATTGGCTCAATTCTAAGTAACCTCTGCACTTACAATTATGCAAACTAGTTCAATTATGCAGTTATATATTTGCTTTGGTTTGTGTTGGCATCAATCACCAAAAAGGGGGAGATTGAAAGGGAATTAGGCTTACACCTATTTCCTAATTGTTTTTGGTGGTTGAATTGCTCAACACAAATAATTGGACTAACTAGTTTGCTCTAGTCTATAAGATATACAGGTGCCAAAGGTTCACAATAAGCCAATAAAAAGACCAAGAAAAGGGTTCAAACAGAGAGAGCAAGGGACAATCGAAGTGCTCCCTGGTCTGGCGCACCGGACTGTCCGGTGCACCAGGGGACTCCAAGCTGAATTCCACACCTTCGGGAATTCTCAGAGGCGCTCTGCTATAATTCACCGGACTGTCCGGTGCACCACCGGACAGTGTCCAGTGCCCCAAGGTAGAGTGACTCTGAACTCGCCAGCTTTGGGAATCCGCTCCGCTATAATTCAACGGACTGTCCGGTGTGACAGCGGAGCAACGGCTACTTCGCGCGCAACGGTCGACTGCAACGCATTAAATGTGCGCCTGCGCGCGCAGAGGAGCAGAGCACGGGCGGGTGGCACACCGGACAGCCTACAAGGCCTGTCTGGTGCACCACCGTACAGCCAAGCAGGCCCACAAGACAGAGCTCCAACGGTTGAACCCCAACGGTCTGCTGACGTGACTGGCGCACCGGACAGTGTCCGGTGGCGCACCGGACTGTCCGGTGCGCCATGCGACTGCAGCCTTCCAACGGCCACTTTGTGGTGGTTGGGGCTATAAATACCCCAACCACCTCACATTCATTGGCATCCAAGTTTATACACTTCTACACCTTACAAGAGCTATAGCATTCAATACTAGACACACCAAATAGATCAAATCCTCTCCCAATTCCACACAAGGCTTTAGTGATTAGTGAGAGAGATTTGTTGTGTTCTTTTGAGCTCTTGCGCTTGGATTGCTTCCTTCTTTCATTCTTTCTTGCGAACAACTCAATTGTAACCAAGGCAAGAGACACCAACTGTGTGGAGGTCCTTGCGGGGAAGTTTGTTCTCGTTTGATTGAGAAGATAAGCTCACTCGGTCCGAGGGACCGTTTGAGAGAGGGAAAGGGTTGAAAGAGACCCGGTCTTTGTGACCACCTCAACGGGGAGTAGGTTTGCGAGAACCGAACCTCGGTAAAACAAATCCCTGTGTCACACTCTTTATTCGCTCACGATTTGTTTTGCACCCTCTCTCTCGGACTCGTTCTTATTTCTAACGCTAACCCGGCTTGTAATTGTGATTAAGTTTGTAAATTTCAGATTCGCCCTATTCACCCCCCCCTCTAGGCGACTTTCAAGGTGCGACATACCAAAGGTGCATGAACCACGTGTTCGGAGAGCACATCGGCCGAACGATCGAGGCTTATGTTGATGACATCATTGTCAAGACGAGGAAAGCCTCCGACCTCCTCTCTAACCTTGAAACGACATTCAAGTGTTTGAGAGCGATGGGCGTGAAGCTCAATCCCGAGAAGTGTGTCTTCGGAGTCCCCCGATGCATGCTCCTGCGGTTCATCGTCTCTGAGCAAGGCATCAAGGCCAACCCGGAGAAAATCTCGGCCATCACCAACATGGGGCCTATCAAAGATTTGAAAGGAGTACAAAGGGTTATGGGATGCCTTGCGGCTCTGAGCCGCTTCATCTCGCGCCTCGGCGAAAAAGGCCTACCCTTGTACCGCCTCTTAAGGAAGACCGAGCGCTTCACTTGGACCCTCGAGGCCGAGGAAGCCCTCGGAAACTTAAAGGCGCTCCTTACAAATGTGCCCATCTTGGTGCCCCCTGCTGCAGGAGAAGCCCTCTTGATCTACATAGCCGCAACCACTCAGGTGGTCAGCGCCTCGATCGTAGTCGAGAGACGAGAAGAAGGGCATACACTGCTCGTCCAGAGGCCGGTATACTTCATCAGTGAAGTGCTATCCGAGACCAAGATCCGCTACCCGCAAATTCAGAAGCTACTGTACGCAGTAATTCTGACACGGCGAAAGTTGCGACACTACTTCGAGTCTCATCCGATTACTGTGGTGTCATCCTTCCCCCTGGGGGAGATCATCTAGTGCCGAGAGGCCTCGGGTAGGATAGCAAAGTGGGCAGTGGAGCTCATGGGTGAAACACTCTCATTCGTCCCTCAGAAGGCCATAAAGTCCCAAGTCTTAGCGGATTTCCTGGCGGAATGGGTCGACACCCAATTGCCAACAGCTCCGATCCAACCGAAACTTTGGACCATGTACTTCGATGGGTCGCTGATGAAAACGGGAGCAGGTGCTGGCCTGCTCTTCATCTCACCCCTTCGGGAAACATCTCCGCTACGTGCTGCGCCTCCATTTCGCGGTGTCAAACAACGTGGCCGAGTACGAGGCTCTAGTTAACGGGTTGTGCATCGCCATCGAGCTAGGGGTTCGGCGCCTCGATGCTCGTGGCGACTCGCAGCTTGTCATTGACCATGTCATGAAGAACTCCCACTGTCGCGACTGAAAGATGGAGGCCTACTATGACAAAGTTTGGCGCCTGGAAGACAAGTTCTACGGGCTTGAGCTCAACCATATCGCTCGACGGTACAACGAGACCGTGGATGAGCTGGCTAAAATAGCCTTGGGGCGGACAATGGTTCCCCCGGACGTCTTTTCCAGAGACATACATCAACCCTCCGTCAAGATCGACGACACGCCCGAGCCCGAGGAGGCCTCGGCTCAGCCCGAGGAGGCCTCGGCCCAGCCCGTGGTATCCTTGGCCGCCGAGGGTGAGGCCCTGCGCATCAAGGGAGAGCGGAATGGGGTCACGCCTAACCTAAACTGGCAGGCCCCGTACCTGGAATATCTCCTCCGAGGAGAGCTACCCCTCGACAAGGCCGAAGCTCGGCGACTGGCGCGGTGCGCCAAATCGTTCGTCTTACTGGGTGATGAAAAGGAGCTCTACCACCGCAGCCCCTCAGGCATTCTCCAACGATGCATATCCGTCGCCGAAGGACAGGAGCTATTGCAAGAAATACACTCGGGGGCTTGCGGTCACCATGCAGCACCTTTAGCCCTCGTGGGGAATGCCTTCTGACAAGGCTTCTACTGGCCGACCACGGTGCGCGACGCCACTAGGATTGTACGCTCCTGCCAAGGGTGTCAATTCTACGCGAGACAGACGCACCTGCCCGCTCAGGTCCTGCAGATAATACCCATCACCTGGTCGTTTGCTGTGTGGGGTCTGGACCTCATCGGTCCCTTGCAGAAGGCACCCGGGGGCTTCTCACACCTACTGGTCGCCATCGACAAATTCTCCAAGTGGATCGAGGTCCGACCCCTAACCAGCATCAGGTCCAAGTAGGCGGTGGTGTTCTTCACCAACATCATCCATCGCTTTGGGGTCCCGAACTCCATCATCACCGACAATGGCACACAGTTCACAGGGAAGAAGTTCCTGGACTTCTGCGAGGACCACCACATCCGTGTGGACTGGGTCGCCGTAGCTCACCCCATGACGAATGGGCAGGTGGAGCGTGCCAACGGTATGATTCTGCAGGGACTTAAACCGAGGATCTACAACAACCTCAACAAGTTTGGCAAGCAATGGATGAAAGAGCTACCCTCGGTGGTCTGGAGTCTGAGGACGACGCCAAGCTGAGCCACGAATTTCTCGCCGTTCTTTCTAGTCTATGGGGCCGAGGCTATCTTACCCACAGACTTAGAATATGGTTCCCCGAGGACAAAGGCGTACGACGACCGAAGCAACCAGACCAGCCGAGAAGACTCACTGGACCAGCTCGGGACATGGCCTTACTACACTCGGCGCGGTATCAGCAGTCTCTGCGACGCTACCACGCCCGAGGGGTTCGGCCCCAAGGCTTCTAGGTGGGAGACTTGGTACTTCGGCTGCGGTAGGACGCCCGAGGGCGCCACAAGCTTACTCCTCCCTAGGAAGGGCCGTTCATCATCGCCAAGATTTTGAAGCCCGGAACATACAAGCTGGCCAACGATCAAGGCGAGGTCTATAGCAACGCTTGGAACATCCAACAGCTACGTCGCTTCTACCCTTAAGATGTTTCAAGTCGTTCATATACCTCGTTCTCTTCACATACACAAATAAAGTCTAACCGTCAAGGAAGGGTCAGCCTTGCCTCGGTAAAGCCCGACCCTCCCTCGGGGGCTAGAAGGGGGGAACCCCCTCTGCATCAAAATTTTCCTCGGAAAAAATCTTTTGCCAGAACGTCTTTTGCGCTTTGCGACTGCTTCGATAGCGGGATCCTGAAAACGACGAGAGTACACGTAAGCGGCAAGGACGACCGAGCCGAGGGACTCCTACGCCTCCGGGATACAGATACCTCACTCATCACCTTCCGCGATAAGTAACTCACGCTCGGATAAGCGATTCTGCTACCGAACAAGTCCTAACGCTCGAAAACTTTTCTGCCAGAATGATTTTCGTGCCTTCTCGACTATATCGATAACAGAATCCTGCGAACGAGTAAGAGTGCACGTAAGCGGCAAGGCCGACCGAGCCGAGGGACTCCTACACCTCCGGGATACGGATACCTCACTTGTCACCTTCCGCGAAAAGTAACTCTCGCTCGGATAAGCGATTCTGCTACCGACGAACAAGTCCTGATACTCGAAACAAGAGGAAAGGAAACGCATCTTTATAACACAACAATAAGATGTTTAGGCCTCGGCGGCCGCAAAAAACATACACATACTATAAACAAACTGTTCCTATAGGTTTAGGCATCGGCAGAGGGAGCAGCAGCCCCCTCGGCGTCGTTTCCACCTTCGGAGAAATCTGGCCCGGCCTCAGACGGTGACACGGGCAGAAGGATCTCCACCTCGAAGGAGGATGCCAGCACCGCGCTTGGACCATTGTAGCCCGGGTCTTCGCCAGGGCCCCGGCCCGAGCAGACCCTCGGCTGGCCGCTCCGTAACCTCAGCCAGTTGTCCCCAGATGACCTCAGCCCGGCTCACGGCCTCGGCAGCATGACTCCGAGGTTGGTCCCGCTCACGGATGACCTGGCTAAGCTCCAGCCGCCACTGCTGCACCTCCTCAGCCTGGGAAGCCACCTGCTCCTAGGCCGACGAAGCCTCTTTTCAAGCCAAATCCGCCTCCATCCATGCTGACACCGCTGCCTCCGGCTCCAGCTCATCGCGGAGTGGCCGAAGGTTCTAAAACTGAGCAAAAGAGGCCTTGAGTGGCAAGGCCGATCGAGCCGAGGGACTCCTACGCCTCCGGGATGCGGATACCTCACTCGTCTCCTTCCGCGCAGGGCAACTCACACTCGGTTAAGCGGTTCAGCTAGCCGACAGGCGAGTCCTAGTGCTCGAAATGAGGAAGAAACACGGCTTCACGCCCAAATACCCAGATGTTCAGGCCTCGACAGCCACAATGAACAAACACCCATACTCAGGGTGCCATTACAAACGGAACTCCGGTTCCACTCCCGCGGGTATGAACTACCTCCACACCAGAGGGCCTGTGGGATAACAAACTCTGGGTAGCTCGCCGGCGACCGCTGCACCAACAGCGCGGCAACGACCTCCGTCTCGGGTGGCAAGACAGCTGTAGCAACGGCCTCAGGGCAAACGCTATTGCTGAAAGGCCCTCGTTCATGTCCCCTCACGGGGGACAAGAACCAGCCATTAAAGCCAAAGAGCCGGAGGCCCGGAGCGCAGGTGGCACTGACGGTCTCGCCAGCGGAAGCAACCACCGCTGCGGTGAGAAGCCTCTCTAGTGGCAACCACCACCTCAACACCGACGACAGTGGCCACCTACCCACCAACACCGCACCAGCGAGCGGCGGCCGCCCCAAAGCGCACCGGCAGGTCCTCACTCCCGATCTCGCCACGAGAGCGAGAACAGGACCATCTCAGAACACGAGTACCGCCCTCGTGGCGTACGACATGTTATGCGACCCTCCAGTGCAGCCGGTCACAGTCGCCCGGGTGGAAGACAAACAGCTGCACCCTGTCCTGACAGCAGCAGTTTGCCTTCCCCCGCATGGCTGGAGGACGCCTCCTCCGTAGAGCTAGAGGATGCCTTTCTCCCCCGAGCGCCGGAGGAAGAAGCGGGTCGCCAGCCCACGCGGAGGTAGGCCCCAACTCGCCCCGCCCTCCTTCCTAGCATGGATGATGAAGGTCCTTGAAGCTGATGGCGGGGCAGAGGCCGCAGCCCAGCTTGCTTCTCCCCACCACCAAACTGGTGGTCATCATCCTGGATGACCATAGGTGAGGGAATGCAGCCGGCCTGCCTAGTGAAAATCCTTGAAGCCGAGCGATGGCTGAGGGGCGCCAACCCCCACGAGGTCATGCTCCTCCAACAGCAGCAAGACGAAGGCAGCACGGGTGCTCCCCATCCGGGGGCTCGAAAGGTGGAAGGGCGCGATGCATGAGGGGAGTGTGAAGGCATGGCTACCGCCCAAGGGATCGATCCCTTTTTAAAGGCGGCTCTCCCCACTCGCATCCTCAAGCGTCACGGGCAAAGCCTTCACCGACGTGCTCCGGGGTCCTCCCCCTACGACACGGGGGCTAGGTCCCACATGTCATGCAAGCTGACCCGAAATGGAACAAGCCAAACCGCCGCACGTGGAGCATGTAACCGCCCCACGGTTACAAGCACTCCTCCATCCTCGCCGAAACCAGCGGTCGAAAGGCCGGACCGCCATGCAGGTGGCGTGCAACCGCACCGCGGGGGCGCACCCCTTCAGCTTCGTCGCATCCAGCATGGAGGCCTAGGCCCACACGTCATGTAACCGGCGTGCCGGTTACTACGTGCAAGGAACCGCACCACCACTTGCGCCAATGCCGCACCTTCTCGACTGCGGAACCGGTGCCGCGACTCGAGGCCACCCTATGCATGGCCCAATAGTGCCAATCGAGCACAACGATCATAGGTCAGCCAGCCGCGGGAGGAGGCGCGATGGTTGATATGGCCAAAAGAGGAACGGTAGTAATGGCAGCAGCAGACGAGAGGAAGCAGCAGTCAAATCGCCTGCAGGCTCGCGTCCCCTCCTGAAGCGGCAGGGGAGCCCTCTCCCACGGCGTGAAGATGACGCGCCCGTGTTCCGTTCCTCGAACGGCTCGCGCATGCGGCCGCCCCACGAGTCGCCCGTCCCGTCGCATTAACTCCTCGGCAGGGCAAGCGACACCTTTGGCAGGCGAAGCGGGCGTCGTTTCACCTCCGCCATAATGACCATGTCAAAAAAGGTGCGCCACACCATTTAAATTCATATTCTTTTCCTCTTCCCCTTTCTCTCTCTTGCTACAGGAACTGGGAAAGGGGATATTTTGAAAGGGATCCTTCTCCGCGAAGGAAGCGGACCCCGAGCCTTCCTACTGATCAGGGGTTCGAAGGCTGGCCCCTCGGAAGGGTTCGACAGCCGCCCGAGAGGACTCGGGCTCCACGCCCACTACTGATCAAGGGTTCGACAGCCGCCCCAGAGCACGCAGAGCGAGGGATGACTCTAGGTACGTTCGTTACATGGCTAAGGCTCGGGCTACGCTCCTGAGGTACCCTAGGACATTTTCGAGACCAGCAGGAGCGATTTTGTAACGGAATCCCATCAGAGGGAGGCATCGAGCCCTCGGACCCTATCGAACGGGTCTGGGTCCGGCAAATCACCTGCAGGTACTTTTGGAGCGTGCCTCTGGGCCACTAGCCGACCCTTATCGAACGGGGCACGGGCGTCCACTCGGATCACCCGTTAGCAACTCACTGGAGACACCATATTTGGCGCCCTCCGAGGGCAACATGGCGCTTTCCCCCCCCCCTTCCTCCTTGCGGAAAGGCGACGAAGGGGCGTATAATAAAAGTCGAGACAGTCCTTGATCGTCCTCTCGCTCCGTGTAGAGGCTCGGGGGTTGCTCTCGTAACCCGGCTACGGCCAAACCGTTGACAGCGTCAACAAACCAGCCTAAAAACTCAGAACCTAACCATGCACCCGGGCTACGATCAGGTCGCATGAGGGAACAACCAGGCCGGCCAAGGCATCATGAAAGGCATTAAGACCTCAGAGGAGTCAAACCACTCCTCCGAGGCCTCGGGGGCTACACCCGGCGGGTGCGCTCGCGTGCACCCACCGGAACAAAGTGTAACCGAGAAAGGGCGGTCCCCTCGCAAAAAAGTGCGGCAAAGCCTCCAAGCGAGTACCAACACTCCCTTTGAGGCTCGGGGGCTACTGTCGGGTACCATAATTAGGGGTACCCCCAACACTCCTAAACACGGCTGGTAACCACCATCTGCACAAACCGCAACGACTGATGGGCGCGGTTCAGGTCAAGGCCTCGTCTACCAAGGGACACGATCTCGCCTCACCCGAGCCCAGCCTCAGGCGGGAACAGTAGTCCCGGACGAATTCACGCCTCGCCCGAGGGCCTCCTCAAGCGACGGGTGCACCCTCGACTCGCCCGAAGCCCAGCTCGGGCAGGCTTCGTTGTGAAGCAACCATGGCCAAATCGCCTCACCAACCGACCGTATTGCAGGCGCATTCAATGCGAGGATCGCCTGACACCTTATCTTGACACTCATGCCTCAGTCGGCAAGATCGAAGTGACTGCAGTCACTTCGCCCTTCCACTGACCGACCTAATAGGAAAACAGCGCCGCTCGCCCCGCTCCGACTGCTGTGCCACCCACTAGGGTGAGGCTGACAATAGCCAAGTTCAACCTCAAGCGCAACAGGAAGCTCCGCCTCGCCTGACCTTAGACCTTGGCCTCAAAAGGAGGTCTCCGCCTCGCCCGACCCCAGGGCTCGGCCTCAACCTCGACCTCGGAAGGTGGTCTCTGCCTCGCCCAACCCTAGGGCTCAGCCTCAACCTCGACCTCGGGAGGAATCGTGTCCTCGCCCGACCCCGGCCACGGCCTCGGGAGAAGTCTCCGCCTCGCCCGACCTTGGGCACGGACCGACCACGCCCCGAGGGATACATCATTACCCTACCCCTAGCTAGCTCGGGCTACGGGGGAACAAGACCGGCGTCCCATCTGGCTCGCTCCGGTAACTAGTAATGATGGCTCCCCGCGTGCGTCCATGACGACGGTGGTTCTCAGCCCCTATGGAAGCAAGGAGACGTCAGCAAGATCCCAGCAGCACCGACAGCTGTGCTTCTACAGGGCTCAGGCACTCCTCCGACGGCCACGATACCGCATACATAGGGCTCTAGCACCTCTCCGACAGCCACGTCGGCATGTACACAGGGCTCCGAAACCTCTCTGCCAGACACATTAGCGCATAGCTACACCCCCATTGTACACCTGGACCCTCTCCTTGCATCTATAAAAGGGAGGTCCAGGGCCTTCATGCGGGAGGGTCGCGCGAGAGAACGAGCTGACGAACAGACTCACTCTATCTCTCGCGAACGCTTGTAACCCCTACTACGAGCACACCCCCTGGTGCGAGATAACACGAGCCGCGCTTCTCCCTTGTGTTCCATCTTGCGCCAACCCATCTGGGCTGGGATGCGCAACGACAAATTTACTCGTCGGTCCATGGACCCCCGGGGTCGAAACGCCGACACCACCTGATAGTCCTTAACTTAGGGCTTAACAGAGGATGTCACTAGCATTATAGTTTTTCAAATTTGTTTTTCAAAGACAAACAGTGTGTTTAGTTGAAAATGGGATTTCTAAAACCAAAACTTTTGTTTTGAAAATACGTATGTGACCGTATATACTTAATCCTGCTCCGATACCAGCTATGGCAGAACCTCCCAAGTTATTGGGTCCACATGCACCTGTCCTTGTCTCAAAGACCTCAGACGGCTATGCATGTGCACCAGATAACTTAACAGGATCTGTCCGAGTGCCCCAAGGACCTCGGATAAACCACTTACAACCAGGACCGCAAGATTAAATAAACACAAATCACAAACACCAACATTTTGTAGTGGAAATCTTATTACCAAATTTTACAAGTTACATCAAGTTTACATTTTATATGATCGGAGTAATTGCACTATGTTTTGAATGTATAAACATTTATATGTTTAAAATATATGCTAGCTTAAGTGACCATCCTCAATAAGAAGTATAGAAAAGTTACTTAGACTTATAAGAAGGCCGTGCCCATCGGCGCCTAACACCAATCACAATCAAGTGACTCATAACCTGCAGCAACAATGGGTAGAACCCTAAGTACGCAAGTACTCAGCAAGACTTACTCGACTAAAGAAAATACTCTCAAGGATATGCTGGCTAGAGGGATTCAAGGTAAAGCTCATCAAGTTTCAAAGACTCTTTTTGCAGAAAAGCTTACTAGAAGTGGGTCCTTAAGCCAAAATTTTACATCACAAGTTAAGTACTTTTCCTGAATCTAGATTTGCCTAATCTAGAGCATTCACTTATCCTACACTAGCTTCCTATTAAAATCCAACTTTTGTTTCGTTTGTTATCAGGCCTACATCGAACAGTCCTTAATCGACACAGATGGGTGAACTTTCCTGCTCAACGTCTGGTCTACATTACATATTATTTCCCAAAACTTGATACCTGAGAGAGGTACCCTACTTGAATGATGAAATCATCCCGGCCACAATGGCTTCATCATCACAATTCATTTTATTTCACAAACTCCCATATCCCGTGTTACACATCATCTTTTAAAAAAATACTAAATTAATAAGCAGGGCTAAGCATCACTAAATTTTCATAAAACGGGTATTGGGTTGTTTAATCAAGGAAGGAAATGCATCAACGGTTTAGCACACAACTCCTATCACCTAATGCATCAAACAAGGTGATAAAGATTTTAAAACAGCAAGGAGGTGGCAAATGCACCGGGACTTGCCTAGAAGAACACTAGGTTAGTGTTTGTTAGGTGGCGACCATCCTTTGTCTTGGCATTTGTTCAGATTATCCATCTTCAGGTTCGTCCGACTGACGACATCGGCTTGCGGAGATGTCCAATCTCTACATTATCCTGGGGTTGACTTGGGTTGTCTTCCACATCACATGATCAACTAGCGCACCTAATGAGATGCATAATGCACATGAATGAATAAAAACATGAATAACACACAACTAATTATTGCTATACCAAAGAGGATTAAATATTTAACCGCAAGGCATCACAATTCTTATGCGTATACACTAGATAACTTTGGCTTTATAGCAAACATGATCTTTGAGTTAATCAGACCTAACTCAAACATTAGGCCACAATAGCTAAACACAAGTCTTAACCTAGATCACAACATGATTAGAGATCAGAACTAAAACTTGCTACCCTTGGACACACCAACTTGGAATGAGTATAGGAGTCATTTAACTAACCTTCTAAATTATTCTTCCAGGTTAACTAGTACAATATTTTGACTTACTAACTTTGGACACCAAATAATCAAATTAAGGGGGTATCAAGTTAATTAACCTCTTAACCTAGCAAGGTTTTGCACAAGCTTCAAAGAAGAAATAAACCGAACGTATGACATGAGGCATTACAACACACGCTTCATTTTCAACTACAAAATACAAGAACATAGGTAAAGCTAACTCTAAGTCGCAAGTAATATGACCAATGGATTACCAACTGGTTAAGCTACATGATCAGATCTACTTAAATAGGGCATCGACGCCATATAGACAAACAAAAATTCATTATACGTAATATTGACAACGTCTATCAGCTAGATGCTGGAAACTCTAGACTTAACCTTCATATTATTAATTTGACCATGCACGCAAGATACGTCTATTTGAAGATTATGAATGCAACTAAGAAATCTAGCCTAACCATTCATCGACCCAACTAACACAAATAATAATTTAGCTTACCAAGAACCAATTTACCTAAAATCGCATCACCCCCGGTTCAGTCAAATACAAAACATATCCTTAGTCCTTTAATACACTACCGGAAGCTAAATAAAACACCTCACGCGATCACGTTTATTTTTTAATCGTGACAGTAACTACAACACTACACACACTAAGATATTTCATCAAACATAATATATTCACAACGCGCGTGCGATACATACATGATAATCATGGGCCATAATTCTAATCAGTCCATCAATCAAATTAACTAGCTAGGGTAGCGAAAGAGCTCACCATATCATCAACCACTTTGATATTTGTCAGAGGACGACGATATCTAGCTTGCGCATAACACCGAACACCTAGGAACAAAGACGGTGGCTAGGGGATCGGAGCACGCACGAGGCAGCAGTGACGATCATGGCACAACGATGGGCTGGTGGCCGATGAACTGGGGAGCAGGGAGGTGCACCATGGACAGAAGGAACTCGGCACTATGGCTGGCCGAGGTGAGTGCGCCCGCTGCTTGGCGAGCTGGAGGACGATGAGCCTGAACGACAAGGAGCTAGGGAACTGCTGGCTTTTCATTATGCCGACTAGGTGGCACGCGAAGAAGAAGCGGTAGCGCTTGGGTAGAGGGAGCTGACGCGTGCGCAGGCGAGCCAGGAAGCAGGCGCGCTATAGCTGAGACTAGGGGCACGGCGAGCTGGAAGGCCGCGTGCCAAGGGTGAGCTCGGGGAGAGGGGCCAGGGCGCTGGGGCCCAGAGAAGAAGGGCACGCTGCCATGGGAGCTCTGGGAGAGGGGCGCCGAGTTGCAGAAGGGAGTAGCGGCAGTCGCGCAAGGAGCTCGGGCGAGCCGGGACCAGACGCTGTAAGTGCAATCAATCCCAAGTGAGGGTTTTGGTGATTTAATGAAAAAACAAATAAGGGTACTAACCATTTTTGTTCCCAATGTATGATTAGAAAGAAACAGGAACTTAAGGAAGCACCAAGGACTTCATGCAACGGACGTTTAAAATTTTATGTAAACCCTTGAGTTGCATGATGTAATTTTTCCTTATTCTTTTCCACACAGGTAAAGGTGTTTGCTATAGCTGAAGTTCCCAAATTCAAAAGCTAGTTTTGTAAACCAAAAATCACTTTAACATTCTTTGGTTGACCATGGTTAGGTTTGAGAAACCTAGAGTGTTCTTGCTGAAAAGCAGCTGAACATCTTCAACTGCAGCTGAGCTTTCCAGCTGAACTTAACTTCAGCTGAGTTGAGCTTCTTCAGCTGTAGCTGAGCTTTTCAGCTGAGCTGGACTTCAGCTGAGTTGAGCTTTCAACTCTAGCTGAACTTCAACTTCAGTTGTGGACCTCTTTGAACATACACCAGCTGAACATGCCCCGGGTAGTTGAGCTGGGGTTTTCTCTCCTAAACTCTCTGGTCTAGACTAGCTGAACTGGTCCTGGGGGGTAGTTCAACTGGTCTCTAACCCCTCTGACTTCTGACCTACAGTCTGCCAGTCAGACTGGCAGTCAGGTCACCAGGGTTGTCAGGGGGCGGTTCAACCGCCTTAGGGGGCGGTTCAACCGGTCCTGTCATGTCTGACCAGCCTGCAGGTCAGTCTGCCAGTCAGTCTGGTAGTCAGACTGGCAGACAGTCTGCTGACCTGTCAGGGGGGGGTTCAACTGCCCTAGGGGGCGGTTCAACCGGTTTTCTGTGGGGTTCCTGGTCAAACGGCTAGTTTTTGAGCCGTGACTATAAATAGAACCCTCTCCCCCCTTCTTCAATGCGGCTATACACTTATACATTTATAGCTCACCTAACTTGAGATAAAGCACTCCTTTCTCCCATCTCTCTCACACTTAAATCTTCCTCAAGATTCAACCTTGTTGGAGGAGCTCTTGGGTGTGAGGTTTGTGCTTGTGCTCACGATTTGGCTTTCCTCTCCCATCTCTTTTAAAAGACTTGAGCTTGTGCAAACCCCTCTTGTGCTTTCTTGGTGTTCTTGAAACCCTAGGTTTCAAGATCTTTTGAGGTTGCTTGGGAGTCTCCAAATTTGTGGATGACCCCAAGAAGTTTGTATCACCCGCTCCTTGAGCTGAGATAAGAAGAGATTGCCTTGACCTTTGTGGTCGGCCTTTGGAGGATTAGGGTTGAAAAAGACCCGACCCTTTGTGGGCTCCTCAACGGGGAGTAGGACACCTTTGTGGTGTGGCTGAACCTCAGATTAAATCTTGTGTCTTGTGTTCTTACTTGTATTTAACTTAAGATATTTTTACTTGCAAGATTGACATATAGATTTTTCCACAGGGTATATCTAAAAGTGAAATAGCCTTTACATATTCATCTTCCAATTCTAACTTAGTTATACCTTACTTCTCAAAAGGACTCGCGAAATACTTTTTCGAGTAGATTATAGTCTAAAGTTTATAAAACAGTTGGATTGGTTCAGAGTGGTTCAACTTGCGCACGTAGCTGTTGAACCGGCCTGCACTAGTCGAACTGTGTATTTAACAATCTTTCGAAGTTTATTGTGAAAATTTTCAGATTAGCCTATTCACCCCCCCTCTAGGCTACTTTCAATTAGTATCAGAGCTTCGTACCTCATTTTACGCTTAACCGCGTGAGGAAACGATCATGTCTACTCAAAGGGACCATGTGGATCCTCTCCTCGAGGAAATCCCCATCACATCTTCCGGTGAGGAAGTGGACCCCAAGATCCTCGACCTTGCCATGAAGATTGCCGAGAAGATGTTCCTCAAAATGAAAGAGGAAGATGCTAAGGGCCAAAGAAGAAGAGTCAAGAAGAAAGGCCGAAGAAGATAAAGGTAAGGGAAAATTTGAATACAATGATGACTTGGTAGAACTTTTGGTGTCAAAGGTGATGAGCAAGGTAAGTATCACCACCGAAGGATCATCCACCAAAAGTAAAGGTAACAAGTTCAATAAAGTTCAATTTGATTATTCTAGAAATTTTATTCCCAACTTCTCTTCCGCCCCACTTGGAAAGTTACCAACTCTTAGTGAGTTGAACTATGACGAGTGGACCGATAAGATGAAGTTGCATCTAATCGATGTACATCCTAGTCTTTGGGAGATAGTCAATATAGGTATGCATATGCCCGCCCAAGGAGAAGAGATGACTCCAGAAATGATGCAAGAAGTTCACCGCAATGCTCAAGCGGTGAGCATAATAAAAGGAAGTATTTGTCTGAAAGAATACCGAAAAGTCCAAGGAAGAGAAGATGCTCGTGACATTTGGAATATTCTTAAAATGTCACATGAAGGAGACCCCAAAGCTAAGAGACATAGAATTGAAGCTTTGGAGAGTGAGCTTGCTAGATATGATTGGACTAAGGGTGAGTCACTCCAATCACTCTTTGATTGATTAATGGTGTTGGTAAACAAAATAAGAGTGCTTGGAAGTGAAGATTGGAGTGACTCCAAGGTCACTAGACTATTCATGAGAGCATACAAAGAAAAAGACAAGAGTCTAGCAAGGATGATAAGAGACCGTGACGACTATGAGGAAATGACACCTCATCAATTATTTGTAAAGATTCAACAACATGAATCTGAAGAAGCCCCAATCAAGACAAGAGACTCTCATGCCTTGATCTCAAATGAACAAGACACCCCCAAGAAGAACAAAGACCACAAGGCAAAGAAAGTGGTCGAGACATCAAGTGATGAAGATAGCTCAAGTGATGAAGACACAGCTATGTTCATCAAAACATTCAAGAAGTTTGTAAGGAAAACTGATAAGTTTCAAAGGAAAGGAAAGAAGAGGGCATGCTATGAATGTGGCCAAACCGGTCATTTCATAGCAGATTGTCCTAACAAAAAGGAACAAGAAGCAAAGAAGGAATACAAAAAGGACAAGTTCAAAAAGGGAGGCAAGAACAAGGGATATTTCAAGAAGAAGAAATATGGTCAAGCCCATATTGGTGAAGAATGGAACTCCGATGAAGAGAGTTCTAGCTCCGAAGAAGAAGAAGCGGTGGCAAATGTTGCCATCCAATCTACTTCAAGCTCGCAACTCTTCACCAACCTCCATGACGACTCCTACACTCCAACTTGCCTCATGGCAAAAGGAGACAAGGTACATTTATTTAATGATGACTTTATTAATGATGATGAAGAACAACTTGCAATGAAAAATAAGATGATTAAAGAATTTGGTTTAAATGGATACAATGTAATTACTAAACTAATGGAGAAGCTAGATAAAAGAAAAGCAACTCTTGATGCTCAAGAAGACTTGCTCATCCTTGAAAAGGAGGGAAACCTAGAGCTTCAAGAATTGCTACTCAATAAAGATGAAATGCTAGAAGCCTTGACTAAGGAAGTATCTTTAGTCAAGATAACTATAGAGGATAAAGAAAAAGAAATGACAAATATGAAAACCTCTATAGCTAATCTTGCAAATGAAAAGGATGCACTTGAATCAAGCATGTTAAGCTTGACTGTCCAAAATCAAGAACTTCAAGTGCAACTTGAAAATTGCAAGAACATCAATGTTTCATCTTTATTGATTGAATTTTAGTCTAGCTCCTCAAATAATACCATTTGCAAACATTGTGTCAAATACCATGCTTCTTGTTGTTTGACTAACCATGCAAGGAAGAAAAGCCCACAGGTTAAGGTCAAAGAAATTTTGAAGAGATGCTCTAGCAATGATGGGTTAAAGAAAGTTGAACCCAAGTACAAGTCCTTAAAGCCCAACAATGGGAGAAAGGGGCTTGGGTACAACTCACATAAGGTAAACCCTAGCATAGAGCATAAGGGGTGGAGATCCCCCAAGTTCATAGAGGAAACCACTCTATATGATGCCTTGGGGAGGATTCATTCCTCAAATGACAAGTCAACTTAAGCAAAGGTAAACTTGAGTTACACAAAAGACAAGATGAAGGATGTGGTCTCCACAAGTGGAGAAAAGTTTAGAGCTCCCATTTCGCATTCTTACCTTTGTGATTATATGTTGACTTGGGATTCAGGGAAACTGGTTGTTAAATATGTGGGTGCCTACACAAAAAGAAAAGTCATGAAAAGAAGTGTGTGGGTACCCAAGGCTATAACTAACACTGCGGGACCCAATTCAATATGGGTACCTAAAAGCATAGCCTAAATTTGTTTTGCAGGTCTACTCCTCCGGTGGGTCAAGCTGGGTGCTTGACAGTGGATGTACAAATCACATGACCGGGGAGAAAGACATGTTTCACTCCTTGCAACTAATCCAAGAAACACAAGAAATTGTGTTTGGTGATAGTGGCAAGAGTGAAGTGATTGGTGTTGGTAACATTCCTATCTCTGACCACCAATCACTTTCAAATGTTTTGTTAGTTGATTCATTAAGCTATAACTTGATGTCTGTTTCACAACTTTGTGGAATGGGATATAATTGCCTATTTACTGATGTTGATGTGAAGATTCTTAGATGGGAGGATTCCTCTGTTGCTTTTACAGGTCGCTTGAAGGGCAAACTCTATCTTGTTGATTTCACAACTAGTAGAGTGACGCCTGAGACTTGTTTAGTGGCAAAATCCGACAAGGGTTGGCTTTGGCATCGCCGGCTAGCTCATGTTGGCATGAGGAACTTGGCCTGTTGGGGTCGTGCTTCGGTGCGCCGAAGGTCTCACACGAAGAAGCAGCTTCGGCTGAAGTCGTCTCCAAGAGATAGCCGAAGGTTCCTTTTCATGGAGCTTCGGCGTTTTAAACCGACATAGAGATAGAATGACCTTTTTATTCATATAGGTCTGAGTCAATGTTGTAAACATTTGTAAGGGGCATAATTGTAATTTGTCACAGGCTGCGACCTGTGCCTATAAATAGATGAACAGTACCTCTGCACTGTTCACGCGAACCTGTCATTTGCCTTCGCATCACACTTGTACTCCTGCCTTCCTCAAGACCGAAGGTACATCTGTCATTTATATTCATTCGTATTAATAGAAATGGAAATGATTCTATGTTAACATTTGAATGTCCATTTTATACCTCATGATTTATATGAATGCTTCATTCTACGTTATTATGTTTACGAAGGTGCGTTCTTCGTAACCTTCGTCCGAAGTTCCTTATGTCCCGAAGGGATATAATGAAATGGAGGACGAAGGACCTTAATATTTAACATTTTCTGTGTTGCCTTGTTCTTAACTCTTAGCATTTGAGAACAAGCCCCCAACATTGGCGCCCACCTCCGGTGAACTCACTTCCACTTTTCTGAGCTGATGGCTTCGTTCAACAACCAAGCTGGAGCCGCTTCGGCTTCGAAGCTGGTGCTCCCGATAACAGGCGGTTCTTGCTCAGAGCCGGCTAACAAGAAGCAGAAGAAGGAGGCTTAGAGAAGGGTGCAGCATGTTGGAGTGCAGGGACCCTTCATCAAGTCAAAATGGTCCCATATTCCAGTTACCTTCTCTCAGGAAGACCTTCAGCTTAAGGATTATCCCCACAATGATGCCATGGTTATCTCTTGCGTGATCAAAGGATTTCTGGTCCACAATGTCCTAGTTGACACAGGCAGTGCAGCTGACATTATATTTGCTAAAGCCTTCAGACAAATGCAAGAGCCCGAAGACAAGATTCATGATGCTACGCACCCTCTTTGTGGCTTCGGAGGGCGACAGATTGTGGCACTTGGGAAGATTACCATGCCGGTAACCTTCGGGTTTGTTAACAACACAAGGACTGAGCAAATTGTGTTTGATATTGTTGACATGGAATATCCTTATAATGCTATCATTGGTCGCGGAACTCTTAATGCTTTCGAAGCAATTCTTCACCCAGCTTATCTCTGCATGAAGATACCTTCGGACCAAGGACCTATTGCTATTCATGGAAGCCAGGAAGCTGCTAGAAGGGCCGAAGGAAGCTGGACCGACTCTAAGGCAATCCATAACATAGATGGAGCTGAAGCTTGTGAACAGTACAAATTCAGGAGGGAGAAGGCAGCTTCAGCAGACCAGCCGAAGCCCATGTTATTGTGTGAAGACATAGCAGAGCAGAAGGTGCTGTTGGGCTCGCAACTATCTGAAGACCAGGAGAAAACCTTGATAAGGTTTTTATTCAACAACAAAGATGTTTTTGCATGGTCAGCCAATGATCTTTGTGGAGTGAATCGGGATGTTATTGAACATTCGCTCAATGTTGACCCATCCTTCAGACCCCGAAAGCAGAGGCTTCGGAAAATGTCTGATGACAAGGCCGAAGGGGCTCGCAATGAAGTAAAAAGACTCCTCAGTGCAGGAGTTATCAGAGAAGTGAAGTATCCAGAGTGGTTAGCTAACACCGTTATGGTGAAGAAGGCCAATGGCAAGTGGAGAATGTGTATTGATTTCACAGATCTCAACAAGGCTTGTCCGAAGGATGAATTCCCGCTGCCAAGGATAGATTCTTTAGTTGACGCAGCAGCTTCTTCGGAGCTCATGAGTCTCCTGGACTGCTACTCAGGCTATCATCAAATCTGGATGAAGAAGGAAGATGAGCCGAAGACTAGTTTCATCACCCCAAGTGGTACATATTGCTATCTTCGGATGCCTGAGGGGCTCAAGAATGCTGGAGGGAGTTTCAGCAGAATGACTGCGAAGGTTCTCCAATCTCAGATAGGCAGAAATGTGCTGACTTATGTCGATGACATCATTGTAAAAAGCACGAAGCAAGAAAATCATATTGCTGATCTGCAGGAGACCTTCGCCAGCTTCAGACAGGCTGGTCTGAAGCTGAATCCAGAAAAATGTGTCTTCGGAGTGAAGAAGGGCAAATTTCTTGGATGCTTGGTTTCAACAAAGGGAATCGAAGCTAATCCAAATAAAATCGAAGCTATACTTCGAATGGAGCCACCAACCACAAGAAAGGGGGCCCAAAGATTGACAGGAAGGCTGGCATCTCTCAACAGATTTATATCCAGATCAGCAGAAAGAAACTTACCATTCTTCGAGGTGCTGAAGTCAACTGAAGTCTTTCAATGGGGCCCAAGTCAACAAAAAGCCTTCGAAGAGCTGAAGCAATACTTAATAGATCTCACAACATTAACTCCACCAATGCCAGGGGCTCCTCTGTTGTTGTATGTGGCAGCTTCGCACTCAGCAGTAAGTGCGGCGCTTGTCCAGGAGAAGTTTGATGGACAAGTCAAGAAGCAGGTCCCAGTATATTTTGTGTCTGAGGTCCTCAGTGTCTCAAAGAAAAATTATACAGAGCTGGAGAAGGTGTTGTATGCCGTTTTAATGGCATCCAGGAAGCTTCGGCATTACTTTCAGGCATTCAACATTATTGTTCCTTCTTCGCAGCCGTTGAAGGACATCATGAGGAATAGAGAAGCTACCGGGCGTATTGGAAAATGGGCTGCGGAACTCAATGAATTTTACATTGATTATGTGCATAGATCCTCAATTCAGTCTCAAGCATTGGCAGATTTCATTGCCGACTGGACGCCAGGGGCTCAGGACGAAGAAGCGAATAAAGATCCCTAAGCATGGACAGTGTTTTGTGATGGCTCTTGGGGAACCTTCGGAGCAGGTGCAGCTGCTGTGTTGGTCTCTCCATCAAAAGTTAAAACTTGCTATGCAGCAAGACTTGACTTCAGCTGCACAAATAATATCGCTGAGTACGAAGCCTTGCTCCTGGGTCTTCGGAAACTAAAGGCAATGGGGATCAGAAGGGCGATCCTTAAAACTGATTCTCAGGTTGTTTCGGGTCATATTGACAAAAGTTGCAAGGCTAAAGACCCGAAGCTTGAAAAATACCTAGACACGGTCCGGAGGATCGAAGCTTCCTTCGAAGGATTTTCTGTTAAGAATATCCCTCGAGGACAAAATGAGCATGCTGATTTGTTGGCCAAGTCTGCAGCACAGGGGCTGCCGCTACCTTCGGATGTGTTCTTCGAAACAATAAAGGCACCTTCAGTGGAGCTACTTGAAAGAGCAGTCCTTAACATTTCTCCTGTGTACAGTGAAGATTGGAGAACTGAAATAATCTCTTACCTTCAGGGTAACTTCTTATCAGATGACGAAGCTTATAATAAAAGGATAGAGGCAAGAGCTCGTCCTTATGTCATGATAGAAGGGGAATTATACAAGCATGGAGTTTGTGCCCCGCTGCTCAAGTGCTTGTCTAGGGCCGAAGGTATAGAGTTGATGAAGGAGATACATGCAGGCCTGTGCGGATCCCACATCGGATCCAGGCCGTTACTTGGAAAAGTGTTCCGCCAAGGATTTTATTGGCCGAAGGCAGCTTCGGATGCAGCGGAGTTAGTTCAAAAGTGCGAAGGTTGTCAAAAATGTGCAAGAGATCAAAAGCAACCTTCGTCTTTGACACAGCTGATACAACCAATCTGGCCATTGCAAAGGTGGGGCCTCGATTTGCTGGGTCCATTACCACCGGCTCAAGGCAATCTGAAATATGTTATAGTGGCTGTGGAGTATTTTTCTAAGTGGATTGAGGCGAAGCCATTAGCCACAATAACTTCGGCCACTGTCCAAAAATTTTTCTGGCAGAATATTGTCTGTCGCTTCGGAGTGCCGAAGGCCATCACTGTAGATAATGGAACACAGTTCGACTCCGAAGATTTCAGAAATTTCTGTGACCAAATTGGCACGAAGATCCACTTTGCATCAGTCAGGCATCCGGAGTCGAATGGGCTTGTTGAAAGGGCCAACGGCATCATAATGACAGGAATAATGAAGCTAATTTTTAATCAACCAAGGGGAAAATGGCCAGATCAGTTGACCAAAGTGGTGTGGAGCCACAATACAACAACATCAAGGTCTACAGGCTTTACCCCATTCAAGTTGTTATTCGGTGACGAAGCGATAACTCCAGAAGAAGCTAAAGCTGGATCAATAAGAGTGGTAGCTTCGGCAGAATCAGGTGCCGAAGATACTTGTCTTGTGGAAAAAGATGCCTTAGAAGGGATCAGGCTTCAGGCCGTGGAAAATATCAACAAATACCAGGCTGAAACAATCAAATGGCGAGATAGAAAAGTCCGGCTAAAAAATATTGAGCCAGGACATTTGGTGCTTCGGAGAGTGGCCAACCCGGATACAGTAGGCAAGTTGCAACTGAAATGGGAAGGGCCTTTCTTAGTAGCATCTTCGTCAAGGCCTGGTTCGTACAGACTGAAGGACATGGATGGCAATGAAATTCCAAGATCTTGGAATGCGGATGAGCTTCGGCGGTTTTATGTATAACTTGATGTAATTTTGTCTTTTCTTTTCTTTTTCATGGCACCCTTTTCCTTTCTAAAGGGGGAGAAAGGTTTTTAATGGGGCCATCATATGTAATTTTCCTTTTTTAGTTTTATAAGAGCAAAATCCCCCAAAGAATGTAAATGTAAAAGCTGAGAGCGCACCATCGAGTGCCGAAACTGAAAAAGAGAAAAAAGCTCCGAAGACGTCCCTAAGGGGATGCAGAGCTTACAGCGAAAAGTCAACGCTGATTCCGCCGAAAGTAAAAGGCGAAGAAGCTCCAAAGACGTCCCTAAGGGGATGCAGAGCTTACAGCGAAAAGTCAACGCTGATACTGCCTAAGTAAAAGGCGAAGAGGCTCCAAAGTCGTTCCTAAGGGAATGCAGAGCTAATGTGTGGTTGTTTCTAAGTAATGGCTGACAATGTGGCTTCGGACATATGCTTCGGACATTCATTCGTGCATTACATTACATCATAACATTTGCATGCATAAGCATTCATTCATAGCATTTGTGTTCCCAAGTGGCTGCTTCGGCAAAAAGCTTCGGAGAAGTGGTTTTTTATGATTCGTTATGTAAAAGAAAAGCTTCGGAGAAGTGCGTTTTTATGATTTGTTATGCTATGTTGTGTACAAAAGAGAAAAGTTTCGTTGCTCGGCAAAAAGAAGAATTGTTTTTATGCTTCGTTGTGTACGAAAAGAAGGGAAGGTGTTTTTTCGCCTTCGGCTCAAAATACTGATTTCGTCCACATCAAAGCGCCTCAATCGAAGGGTAAGAATATATTACAAGGTATGTACAAAGTTCCTTGAAGAACAGTTTAATTCTATTTACAAGAGTTGTTACAAAAATATCCTGAGTTTTTCTATAGCACACTTCTACTAATCTTCATTAAGCTTCAGCTTCGGCGACAGCTTCGGCGACATATCTTAGGCATCATCTTCACCTTCGTCATCCTGCATGAATCAAGGAATCGTAAGTAAAAATCAAGCCCAAAGGAAAAGGTAAGTACGAAATATCATTTCTTACTGGTTCAAGATGACTTCGGGCTTCGTCTCCAGCCTTCTCCCGCCCGCCTTTTGTCCATATCATTTTTATAAATCTATTGGAGATACTTCGGGCGAGGTCAGGCATATCATCCAGGATTGATGGAGATAAGGTGAAGTTGGGCCTGTTGACAATTTTTCCATGTTCGCAGCCGGTCTTCAGAAATGCAGCAGCGGTACCCCGAGAAGCTACCCAGGCACAGAAGTCGCCGTGCCCGGCTATAACTTCGTCAAGCTCTTCGATTTCAGCTTCGATATGATCGAAGGCCTGGGGTAAATTTTCTGCTGAAGGGTTAAATTTCCCGCTGCTGGCTCCAACAGAGTGAAATATCTTCTTTAATCGTCCAATGCAATTATTGCCAAAGTTCAAGCATTTGTCTTGAAGGCTTGTTAATGTTTTCTTCAACTCTGAGCTGGTCTGGACTTCGGCTTTAAGCTTCGAATTCAGTTCTAGCTTCTCCTGGTCGAATTGTTTTGATTGATTGATAAGCTTCGAATTCAACTCTGATAATTTAGCCTCAGTCTCAGCCAGTAAGCCTTCGGTCGATTGGAGCTCGAAGTCTTTCTTTTCAATGATGGCAGATTGCTCTTTTATTTTGCTTTCTAAGTTTTCAATTACAGCTTCGTGCTTTTTGTCCTCCAAGTCTTGTTGCATCTTCAGAGCTTTGCTCAGTAGCATGCTCTGTACAGAAACAACTTATGTTAGTAATATCTTCATTATTAACAGCAATAAAAACCAGAGAAAAGGTTGTTTACCTTGAAGTTGGAGTAAAATAAGCTGCCGACGATATGCTGTCGTCGGTAGCGGCTGATGTCTGTCTCTAGCTTCGGAAAACCGATACTCTTTGATAGAGTACCGATTACCTTAGCACCAGTCTGGTCTCGAATGCAGCCTAGTTTTTCATCGTCTACACCTCCAAATAGGAGGGCACCTGACTTGTAGCCGCAAGATTTGGCATAGTCTTTAAGTTCTTCTATTTCGTCCTTCGTCAGTTTTTGTCCAATTAAATTCTGAAAGGAGTAGGCTTCGTCATCCGAAGTATCTTCGGCTATTTCTTTTCCTTTTTCAGGCACTGTGGCCATGGATTTTTCAGTAGCAACACCAGCTTCTTCTGCATCTATGTCTTTCAAAATTTTGTTAATATCCTCAATGGTTGTTTCTAAATTGACACCTTCGGCTGTAGCGGCTTCGGTAGCCGCGACCTCCGAAGGTGCGACTTCGACGTTTTTGGTGCTTTCGGCAGCTGCTGTTTTCTGAACTGACGCCCTTGGTGGCGTCTTATCGATAACTTCGGTTACCGTAATGATTCTTTGCCGCTTGGGTTTGCTTATCTTCGTCTGATCCGGCTCGTCCACCTTTTGAAAAAGCTTCGTCAGATGGAGCCCTAATGGACTTAGCTTCGCGGGCATGGGTTCAGTCATTACCTTTAAAATTTCTTCCACGTCGCTGGTAGAAGGTGGTGTGGGTGTCCCCTCTTCTTCGGATATTTTCCGTTTCGGAGTTGATATTTTCCTTTTCTTGGGAATCTTCTTCTCTGCTGCTGGTTGCTCTTCATCCTTGGTCAGACTTTCGGCCACTCTTTTTCTTTTGTGGCCCTCGGCACCCTTGTTCAACTGCTCATAGTCTGGGTACTCGAAGCCCAGGGCATCGAATACTCGGTTCAGCCTTCGCTTCGGTCGGGCGCCGAAGGCCGCTGTCATTAATTGATCCTCTTTTTTGGAGTAATTCCCCAAGATTTCATTGCACATTGTCTCAACTGTGTCTAACCACTCTTTGCAGGGTTTCTTAAAGTACTTCTTGAATTTAAAGTGATAGGGCAGACGGACAAGCTCCCCCTTCTTCTTTTCTCCCTTCAGCTTCGGCATTTCCCACTCTTTTAGAGTAGGGAAAACTCTGAATGCCAAAAATTCCTGAACTAAATCCCTGGTGCCAATATGTTTTGAAATGATTTCAAATTCACCCAGAGCAGCCCAGGTGGGACCTTTTAGATCGCCGATGCGGCATCGTGGCCTCGTCTCTCCGAAGATTAACTCCAAAGGGCTTTGTACCAATTTTTCTCTGTCTTCGTCAACTTTCACATAAAACCACTCAGATTTCCAGCCTGCTGGCCATTTGCTTCGGTAGCTGATGACAGGACATTTTGTTGTCTTCCGGTAGGCAAAATTATAGCAACCGAAATTATCATGTAGCCCATCTTTTCTGGCCTTTGTTTGGTAGTGTAATTCGTGAACTCGGCAGAAGCTGTCAGCAAACGGTTCCACGGCCTGGCTTCGAAGGGCCCAGATATAAACATTGAGCCTAACGATGGCGTTAGGAGTCAATTGATGAAAGTAGATACCAAACCTCCTCAATATCTCTGCAATAATATTGTGCAGAGGAAATCTCAGCCCAGCCTTTAAAAAGCTTTTGAAGATAACAATCTCATCCTTCCCTGGCTTCGGGGTGGTTTCTTCTCCCCCGAAGCGGAGTACCTTCTTCTGATCTTCATTGAAATAACCTGCTTTCACCATCTTCGAAAGATCAGCTTTTGAGACAGTTGATTTCCCAAAATCCAGGTGACTGGGCTTGCTGGGCATGGCAATGTGGTAGTCATCTTCGGAGTCAGTCCCATCAATGTTTTCTTCTTCTTCTTCGGCTGTTGTCGGGTTTGCTTCGGCAGCAGGCCTTTCTTCCGCAGTCACTAGACCGGAGCGCTGCATCGCTTCGGAGATGGGCACAGTGTCCGAACCTTCGGCTTCGTCTCCCTCACGTACAACTTTGGCAGTAGATCGCACTCGTGCCATGTGATTCTGAGTTTAGGGAGGTCAGAAACGTTTTTCTTTTTTCTTTTCTCCGAAGCTCTCCTTTCTGACGAAGCAAGCGTCGAGACGGACCTTCGTTCGATTCTGAGAGTCAAGCTTCGGCTATGGTGGAAAATTTTGGCAGCAAAACAGTGCAAATAGCAATGAATGCTGTGGTAACTTCACACCTACCCGTTTGTTTATATAGTGCTGCAGGTAAGAAGGCGAAGCGGCAAGATTTTTACACCAGACGGGCGGTCACTTGTACTCGCTGTGCAGTGGACCGCAAAGATCAAACAGTACTCTGCAAGGTGGGCCTGGTACGTGCTCGGAAGCCGGATCGTTTCTCCGCAACGAGCTCAGGGAAGGTGTTTTTTGGACCTTCGGCTTCCCGAAGCTGAAGAGGCTCTTTTTTCACGGGTCAAGCTCGTTACGAAAAACGATCTAGCACCGCGAAAGGGGCTACTGTTGGGGTCGTGCTTCGGTGCGCCGAAGGTCTCACACGAAGAAGCAGCTTCGGCTGAAGTCGTCTCCAAGAGATAGCCGAAGGTTCCTTTTCATGGAGCTTCGGCGTTTTAAACCGACATAGAGATAGAATGACCTTTTTATTCATATAGGTCTGAGTCAATGTTGTAAACATTTGTAAGGGGCATAATTGTAATTTGTCACAGGCTGCGACCTGTGCCTATAAATAGATGAACAGTACCTCTGCACTGTTCACGCGAACCTGTCATTTGCCTTCGCATCACACTTGTACTCCTGCCTTCCTCAAGACCGAAGGTACATCTGTCATTTATATTCATTCGTATTAATAGAAATGGAAATGATTCTATGTTAACATTTGAATGTCCATTTTATACCTCATGATTTATATGAATGCTTCATTCTACGTTATTATGTTTACGAAGGTGCGTTCTTCGTAACCTTCGTCCGAAGTTCCTTATGTCCCGAAGGGATATAATGAAATGGAGGACGAAGGACCTTAATATTTAACATTTTCTGTGTTGCCTTGTTCTTAACTCTTAGCATTTGAGAACAAGCCCCCAACATGGCCAAACTTCAAAAGGATAATCACATTATTGGACTAACAAATGTCATGTTTGAGAAAAACAAGGTATGCAGCGCATGTCAAGCGGGGAAGCAACATGGCGTTCCACATCAATCAAAGAACGTGGTCACAACCAAGAGGCCTTTGGATCTTCTTCACATGGACCTCTTCGGACCTGTGGCTTACATCAGTATTGGTGGTAGTAAGTATGGCTTAGTTATTGTTGATGATTTTTCTCGCTTCACCTGGGTTTTCTTTTTGAGTGACAAAGGTGAAACCTAGGAGACCTTGAAGAAATTCATGAGAAGAGCTCAAAATGAGTTTGAGCTTAAAATCAAGAAAGTGAGAAGTAACAATGGGACAGAATTCAAGAACACAGGTGTCGAAGAATTCTTAGGCGAAGAAGGAATCAAACATGAGTTCTCAGTTCCCAACACTCCACAACAAAATGGTGTTGTGGAAAGGAAGAACCGAACACTAATTGAAGCCGCTAGAACCATGTTGGATGAGTACAAGACCCCTGACAATTTTTGGGCAGAGGCGGTCAACACCGCCTGTCATGCAATCAACCGCCTTTATCTTCACAAGATCTACAAGAAGACTGCCTACGAGCTTCTCACTAGTAACAAACCTAAAGTTGATTACTTTAGAGTATTTGGTTGTAAATGCTTTATTCTTAACAAGAAAGTCAAGAGCTCAAAGTTTGCTCCTAGAGTGGACGAGGGTTTCTTGCTTGGTTATGCATCAAATGCGCATGGGTATCGTGTTTTCAACAATACCACCGATCTTGTTGAAATAGCGATGGACGTGACATTTGATGAATCTAATGGCTTGCAAGGGCATGTTTCTAAAGATATTGCAGGAAATGAAATCCCATCAAATTAAGCCATCAAGAAGCTTGCAATAGGTGAGGTGAAGCCACAAGAAAAGGACGATGATGAAGGGAGAATTTGGATGACAAATAGGGTTGTTGTGGCAGAACCTCCAAGTTATTGGGCCCACATGCACCTGTCCTTGTCCCAAAGAGCTCAGACAGCCGTGCATGTGCACCAGATAACTCAACGGGATCTGTCTGATTGCCCCAAGGACATCGGATAAACCACTTTCAACCAGAACCACGGGATTAAGTAATACAAATCACACACACAACATTTTTGCAGCGGAAATCTTATTACCAAATTTTACGGGTTACAAAAATTTTACATTATTTATCGGAGTAATTACAAAAGTATAAGTTTGAAATATATGCTAGCTCAAATGACCATCCTCAATAAGAAGTATAGAAGGGTTACTTAGACTTATAAGAAGGCCGAGCCCACCGGCACTTAACACCATCACAGCAGCACAAGGTTAGAACCTGAAAAACAACAGGGAATAAAACCCTGAGTACGGAATTACTCAGCAAGACTTACCCGACTAAAGAAAAGACTCTCAAGGGTATGCTGGCTAGAGGGATTCAAGGAGTGGCTTATCAAGAATCAAAGACTCTGTTTTGCAGAAAAGCTTACTATGAGTGGATCCTTAAAATCCATTTTTAATTGTCAGGTTAAGTAAAGTTACCTGCATCTAGAGTTCTTTCTACCCTAGTTCAAACACTTGTCCTGTACTAGCCAATTTCTTAACAATCCTTCATCTTCACTGGAGTTCTACGTATAGGGCAGTGACCAAGTCTTCATAACCGCGAAGGTACGGCGATCCGAATCGATTATACTCAGCTGAGGATCTCCAATCACACGACATATGTAGCACTTAAACCTTGCATATGTCAACCCGCCACCGGGGTTCTTAAGACCAGATCAGGTTCACGCAAACCGAGAGCACAGATACACCACCGTCCAGCCTCTTGCCACGGAGGGTACACGCTACTCTCGCCACCGCTCCACGCCCATTTCGTGTTATCTTATTCTGGCCTTAGTCTGCCCGAGGCAAGGCTTACCCATGACGAGGCATGTGACCAGTTAAAGGGTCCTCGGTCAGCAAGCCTACATCGACACGGTCCTTAATCGACTCAGACGGAGACACTACACCGAGACTCTCTTCCCGTGCAAGTCACCCGCCCGGTCTCAGCTTAATCATTTCAATCCAAAGTTTGGTACCTGGCAGAGGTACATCTTTTCCGGATGTTGAATCCATCAAGGCCTTTGACAGATTCACCATCAAGTTTTATTTTTGAAAACATCCCACCCACTTTTGCCACATCATATTTTGTAAAAACAAAACATTTTGTTTTTCTAAAGCAAGGCTAAGCATCAAAAATCTTTTGTAAAATGGGTGATCAAGGAAGGTAATCAAGTTTAAGGAAGGTAATGCAGGAATTGTTTTAGCAATCAACTCCTATCACCTAATGCATCAAGCAAGTGTAAAAGGTTTTTAAAACACAAGGAGGTGGTAAATGCACCGGGGCTTGCCTGAGTAACACTAGGTTAGTGTTGTTAGACGACGATCACTTGACGATCAGCCTTAGTTCCGGCATTTGATCAGTTTATCCATCTTCCGGTTTGCCCATCAGCATTACCATGCGGATTAGCCCGCGCTTGGGGTCGACCTGGCTTGTCTTCCGCATCACGCGATTAATTAACGTACCTGAATGGAATGCATTATCCACATGAATGCATATCGACGGAAATATTATAAAACTAAATAGTGCTACGCGATAGCGAATTTAAACACCTAGCGGCGAGGCGTTGTACAAGTTTATACGAAAATACTAGTTACCGATATACGACTAAGCGCAATAATTATGCTTCTCTAGCCTATTCAAAGGTAGCTTATATATCGCAAAACAACAATATAAGTATTCACACTCTATTTGCCTTAGTTAAAGTTCGACACCAAAAACTTATTAATTTTAGATTCATTAGTCTAAGACATTTAAATCTTAAAGCACGAATAGAAACATGTCAATTTTCTAAACTAGCAGACTAGACGACTTTGCATTACCCGCCAGCTCATTAAAATGCCTACTAGCTAAGTATTAATTTATTTAAGCAAACTAAATCGGCACGGCAACATCGTCAGACTTACTAGCTAGCTAGAGAAAATACTTAATCTATCTTTCACATCATAAACTAATCACGCTACGCATACAAGTCTTCCAACACATGCTTCATATCTTTATTATCTAAAATCTATACTTCGCCACATATCGCAACTACTTCGCGACTAGATATACAACTAACTGCTACACGAAATGATACGCCTCTATAAGAATTTTATGTGCCATTATAATATAAAAAACAAAGGAAGGAAAATCCTTCCAAAGACGCTTAAGAGGATCAGCAACAGGTACGGCTACCAATCTAGAAGTCGTCACACAATGCGCCTATGCTAACGACAAGAAAAATCATCGTGGCTATATAATTATCCAATTCAATTAATTGAAATAATAAATTGGCTCACCACGATCGAATCGATTTGATAACCGCGAGGACGACGACGGTTCTCGGTTTGGATATCCGATCGAGCTTATGGCAATTACTGCACGGACTTTTCTCACATTTTTATCCAACTCCAGGATCACTCTTCGGATGACAAAGTCGACGATGAACCCCATGGAGTAAACGACGACATTGTTGTATCCACCACATGGAGACGAACGACGACAACGCCACAACGGCACGAGCAGAAAGGCTTGGCCAGGGCAGAGTCCAAGCGGGTTGACGGCGAGCCGGACCGTGATAGATCAAGGCTGAGGCCGAGGGCGAGTGACCGAGCCACAAGCAAGCAGCGCGAGCTGAGGGTGCGGCGAGATGGGCAGGTCGAGCGCCGTCCTAGGCGAGCGAGCTGGGGACACGGCTACGTGCACAGGGAAACAGCACGGCGCGACCAAGCGATGACGGCGCGTCAACAAGGGGCTGGACTTGGCGAGGGAACCCGACGGCGACGACACGGACGAGATCCGCGCACGGCGAAATGGGCAGGACCGAGCGCGACGGTTGAGCCGTAGCCAAGCAGTGGGACGTGGCTGCGTGCAGAGGAGAACTCGGCATGACAAGGAACGACGAAACGCTACGCACACGACACGGAAGCAGAAAGCTATAACAAGAGAGCTCGGCGCGCAGTGAGCTGGAGCTAGGGGAACGCGCGGCTGGGGAGAAGAGCAGGGACTGCGCAGCAGCCAGGCGAGCTGCGCGCGAGAAAACACCACGGCAGGGTCACGGCAGAGAGCGCAGCTGCGCGCAGGAAAATATTACAGTGCAGGGAATCCGGTCAGACACGAGTTAGAGGAACAAGAAGCAGGGACAGAGCTCCAAGCTGAGCGCGCACAGGGAAGTTGTGGGCGCGAGCTCGAAACTCGACGCAGGAGACTGAACAGGGAGCTCTGGCCATGGACGAAGCCGACGAGCCAGAGCAGGCGCACACGCAGGAAAGCTTGACGGCGCCCATGGATGGAGCTTAGTCAGGGCGCCGTCCGAGCAGGGGCATGGAGGACGCTAAGCTGGGTGACGGCGGCGGCTTGGGCGAGCAGAAATCCGGGCTGGAACTCGCGGCAAAACTGGAGCCGAGCGCGCGCAGCCATGGGAGACTCGGAGGAGACTCGCGCGTGCAGGAGAGCCGCTCGGCATAGGAGCAGGCACGCACCGCGCAGGACATAAATGGAGGAAGAGAGAGAAATCAGGGGAAGACGCGCCACGAGAGAGAAAAGCTGGGGAGAAGAAGGACCGGCGCGTGCAGTTAAAGGAACCAGGGGCGGCGGCGTCAAAAAAAATCCCAGGCGAGGGGCGGCATCTGGATGAAGACGAGAGCGCGCTGCAGGGAAGAAGATAGAGACGCTCCAACAAAAATCTGGGCAGGAAGCTAAGAAACGGCAGGGAGATAAGGAAAGGACAGAGTCAGCGGTGGTATATTTTTCCTTTTCTTTTTTTTTGTTTTTAGAAATTCGTAGATATTTCTGGATTGAGATTTTTAGTAATAACTACAGGATCGACGACACTTGTGACACGGTTTAATTTAATTTGACATCTGATAAATTTGATCTGCGGTCAGAACACAGGATTCCATAGTCCTGAGTAACTGGCGTGGTAATCGGATCTCAATTATAATTCCCGGACGGGCTGTCACGGTTTTGATTTAGCGAATACTTGGAATCAGATGAATTTGCACCTGTCATTTATATCCAAAGTTTTGGATCGGGCAAGAAACGACAGACCGAAATAAACTGATTTCGACACTGATAATTTATTCGACGTGATACGACCGAAATTAGCCAAAACAATATCTGCGAACGTATACGCGATTTTGTCTTCGAATCAGCGTGCAGAAGAATAAATTGGATTATATCCTCGCACACGATTTTTCTCGGACAACGCGCGATACAGATTATTTTGCCTCGAACATTTTAGTTGCCGAGTTCAAATTAATTTGCCCGGGATAAAATCATCCGAGTGAGTCGGACTTCCGAATTCATATTCGCGTGAGCGATGAATTTTTAATAAGCACCGGACGCACGATTTTCAGAACAGCTATGTTCCGAACATCATGAAAATTTAGGAAGAACCCGGATAGATGGAAATAAAAACTATGTCGCACTCGCGACAGACGGTACATATGCGATATAAAAATCGCGATAAGCTAGGATGATTATAATTTAAAATCCGTGTTATCCACTGATATTGCGTGCTTAAATCCGTACTCGTTGTCGAGCGGAATATAAACACCTGGGGCATTACAACCCTCCCCCCTTAAAAGAATCTCGTCCCGAGATTCAGAACGAAAGACTTCTAAGAGTAGAGAAGCATGTAACCCAGTCCATATCAGCGGTAATCACAAGGCAGTCCAAGCAAAGACGAATGTCTCAGAATGTGGTTTCACTAGTGGACATAACATGTATCGCCTTAGGCTAATTTAGCAATGTCCACCAATAGAGATGATGTCTGCAAGAGGAACACATAAGGTTCCATGTGTGCAGTTTGCTTTTTCTGATGACACTGTACTACACGGTAGGTTCATAGCACACGAGACGGGTGTGAATGTCGAATAACATCACAGTCAACTCGTGTTAGCCAAAGAATCCAAGTCCATGAAAAGGATAGAGACTCGAGAAAATATCCATGAAAGATCCGTTGATGTTGAATTTGCGACCAATCCATTTTATTAAGCACTAGGCATGGCTCGACATGATCACACATGCTGGAAAAGCACATGGGAGACGATTGAGGCACGACTAGAGCGATGATTAGATGGTTATTGGTCAACTTAACTTAACTCTTGTGAGTACTTTCTTTAGAGTGGGTACGACCAAAGTGAGTTCAGGCAAATCAATAAAACAATCTCTAAACTCAACCTTTGTTTTAAATGTAGTTACAAGTTAGTCAAAACCAACTTGTTGAACTACTTTTGACATTGAGCAGGTCCTCTTAATACCATCGGGAAGCCAATGGTCGAGAGCTCTCTTTGTTAACAAGAGATCATGCACTTGGGTAGAAATCCATTTGGTCAGGTTGTTCATCCGTTTCTTCAAGCGAGACGCATTATCCACTTGGGTAGGGAATACATGGATTAACTAGGAGAGAGAATGAACAAACTCCTGCATTTCAACAGCAGGGAAAATCAATCTCCAATTTAAGAGCTAATCAGTTGTTTTCCAACACTAAAAAGCTCCAAGGATTCACCTTTACACAAAGGATGTAAAGGGAACGGGTATGAGTAGTCACTACCAAGATTAAAAGAAATAAGACCACACATGAGAGTGGTATGCCCCTTTTGATCCAACAGAGATGATAGATGTTGCTTGGTCACTTCGACAAACAACATAGATTATTTCAAGGAAGTAGTGTATGGAAGATAACATATTGATATCATCTCATAATGGATTATGACTATTAACTATGATACTAGCGTGTGCCGAGTAGCGCAACCATGTGCGCACACACAGAAGGCCCTCGGTCTCGCCACGGCACCACTGGTTTTAGTCATAACACCATTATCAGACATAACCAATAAGAAATCTCACGCGACACACATGAATTGGGCAAGGGTGACAATATACAAAGAGATACTCCACCTATAAGGATGGTTACGAGTAGAGAGCCAACTAGATCATGGCCCTATGAAATGAACAAGGCATGGCCATAACCTAAACTTGATGAAAGGAGTATGATGGAAGACTGTTAATTCAGTCCCAAGCATAATTCTATGCCCATCAAAGAGATTACAAGGTCAAGGATTAAGTTGGTATGCCTTCGATAGGTATGGAGAAACCAAAGGCATCAAACTCAAGAAAATGGTCGGACATACCTTTCCTAGGTTAGGTTGATAAAGCAATAAGGTAATCCACAAGGAGAGGCCAAATACAATAGAGACCTCAACCTGCATCAACTGAATAAGGGAATGGCTCTAGAAGGAGACATGACTTGAGATTTTTTTAAGTCCGGGTACACTTTAGGTCTAACAAAGAAATTATCTAGGCATTTATTTTCATGTGTTTGGTCCGGGAGTGATAACGGGAAAATTTAAGTTTTGGGTTAGGGTTCACTAAATGAGAACATGGCCTAGTTTTGGGTTTAGGCAATCAATTACCAACTCTCTATCGGCACATAAGGCACCCTAAGAGGTCACCTAGAGAATGGAGGACACCTATTTCATCGAAGTTCATAATTCAGCATTACACCACATTATCTACAATCAATGGTTACTGGAATAAGGATGAGAGAAGCATTTTGGGTGTATAGGTGACAAACATGATGCAACAATCAGGATGCATGCTCGTCCTATGCGTCCTCACTGATTTTTGCCAACATAATGTGGCAATAGCGTTCTATATCAGTGGCATACGTATAGCTCTCACGGTATTTTGCTAGTCGTCAACTACACCTACGTTTTTGAGGTTAGTGTACCTACAGAAAATCCATTGCAGCCCAATTCCCAATGATGCAAGTCACACATGGCAGTTTATCACAGTTTATACTCCATATATTTCTATATGGAGGCCAGCTCATCATTAAGCGCCGAGCCACGCATAGGCGCCGTTGCCACACTTTAACCATAGGGCAACACATTATGGTAACTCACCTTCTTACCTGAGTGTAGGTGCGTCGTTACAAGTACATTACACTTCTCAGTATTCCCATGTCTGTATACCCGTACACATCCATGGGGTACTGAATCCCGGAAAAGTAAATACTCCACAGTGCAACCTTCATATATACATATGTAAAACATGTATATAATCAAGCGCTTTTTATACTCTTCTCTAGACTGACGTTTGTTCGGTCATGCTCTCACATCTCACCTTACCTGAGCGTCGATCCATTCAAAACTGAATGGCCTGAAAAATAACATTACACATGTATGCAATACCCACCCGGTTGTGGGTTATGGTTTTCAACTAAGCAACCTAATAGTCCTTAGTATAGGGCTTAACAGAGGATGTCGCTAGCATTATAGTTTTTCAAAACTGTTTTTCAAAGCCAAACAATGTGTTTAGTTGAAAATAGGTTTTTCAAAACCAAAACTTTTGTTTTGAAAATACGTATGTGACCGTATATACTTAATCTAGCTCCGATACCAGCCTGTGGCAGAACCTCCAAGTTATTAGGCCCACATGCACCTGTCCTTGTCCCAAAGAGCTCAGACAGTCGTGCATGTGCACCAGATAACTCAACAGGATCTGTCTGATTGCCCCAAGGACATCGGATAAACCACTTTCAACCAGAACCGTGGGATTAAGTAATACAAATCACACACACAACATTTTTGCAGCGGAAATCTTATTACCAAATTTTACGGGTTACAAAAATTTTACATTATTTTATCGGAGTAATTACAAAAGTATAAGTTTGAAATATATGCTAGCTCAAATGACCATCCTCAATAAGAAGTATAGAAGGGTTACTTAGACTTATAAGAAGGCCGAGCCCACCGGCACTTAACACCATCACAGCAGCACAAGGTTAGAACCTGAAAAACAACAGGGAATAAAACCCTGAGTATGGAATTACTCAGCAAGACTTACCCGACTAAAGAAAAGACTCTCAAGGGTATGCTGGCTAGAGGGATTCAAGGAGTGGCTTATCAAGAATCAAAGACTCTATTTTGTAGAAAAGCTTACTATGAGTGGATCCTTAAAATCCATTTTTAATTGTCAGGTTAAGTAAAGTTACCTGCATCTAGAGTTCTTTCTACCCTAGTTCAAACACTTGTCCTGTACTAGCCAATTTCTTAACAATCCTTCATCTTCACTGGAGTTCTACGTATAGGGCAGTGACCAAGTCTTCATAACCGCGAAGGTACGGCGATCCGAATCGATTATACTCAGCTGAGGATCTCCAATCACACGACATATGTAGCACTTAAACCTTGCATATGTCAACCCGCCACCGGGGTTCTTAAGACCAGATCAGGTTCACGCAAACCGAGAGCACAGATACACCACCGTCCAGCCTCTTGCCACGGAGGGTACACGCTACTCTCGCCACCGCTCCACGCCCATTTCGTATTATCTTATTCTGGCCTTAGTCTGCCCGAGGCAAGGCTTACCCATGACGATGCATGTGACCAGTTAAAGGGTCCTCGGTCAGCAAGCCTACATCGACACGGTCCTTAATCGACTCAGACGGAGACACTACACCGAGACTCTCTTCCCGTGCAAGTCACCCGCCCGGTCTCAGCTTAATCATTTCAACCCAAAGTTTGGTACCTGGCAGAGGTACATCTTTTCCGGATGTTGAATCCATCAAGGCCTTTGACAGATTCACCATCAAGTTTTATTTTTGAAAACATCCCACCCACTTTTGCCACATCATATTTTGTAAAAACAAAATATTTTGTTTTTCTAAAGCAAGGCTAAGCATCAAAAATCTTTTGTAAAACGGGTGATCAAGAAAGGTAATCAAGTTCAAGGAAGGTAATGCAGGAATTGTTTTAGCAATCAACTCCTATCACCTAATGCATCAAGCAAGTGAAAAAGGTTTTTAAAACACAAGGAGGTGGTAAATGCACCGGGGCTTGCCTGAGTAACACTAGGTTAGTGTTGTTAGACGACGATCACTTGACGATCAGCCTTAGTTCTAGCACTTGATCAGTTTATCCAACTTCCGGTTTGCCCATCAGCATTACCATGTGGATTAGCCCGCGCTTGGGGTCGACCTGGCTTGTCTTCCGCATCACGCGATTAATTAACGTACCTGAATGGAATGCATTATGCACATGAATGCATATCAACAGAAATATTATAAAACTAAATAGTGCTACGCGATTGTGAATTTAAACACCTAGCGGCGAGGCGTTGTACAAGTTTATACGAAAATACTAGTTACCGATATACGACTAAGCGCAATAATTATGCTTCTCTAGCCTATTCAAAGGTAGCTTATATATCGCAAAACAACAATATAAGTATTCACACTCTATTTGCCTTAGTTAAAGTTCGACACCAAAAACTTATTAATTTTAGATTCATTAGTCTAAGACATTTAAATCTTAAAGCACGAATAGAAACATGTCAATTTTCTAAACTAGCAGACTAGACGACTTTGCATTACCCGCCAGCTCATTAAAATGCCTACTAGCTAAGTATTAATTTATTTAAGCAAACTAAATCGGCACGGCAACATCGTCAGACTTACTAGCTAGCTAGAGAAAATACTTAATCTATCTTTCACATCATAAACTAATCACGCTACGCATACAAGTCTTCCAACACATGCTTCATATCTTTATTATCTAAAATCTATACTTCGCCACATATCGCAACTACTTCGCGACTAGATATACAACTAACTGCTACACGAAATGATACGCCTCTATAAGAATTTTATGTGCCATTATAATATAAAAAACAAAGGAAGGAAAATCCTTCCAAAGACGCTTAAGAGGATCAGCAACAGGTACGGCTACCAATCTAGAAGTCGTCACACAATGCGCCTATGCTAACGACAAGAAAAATCATCGTGGCTATATAATTATCCAATTCAATTAATTGAAATAATAAATTGGCTCACCACGATCGAATCGATTTGATAACCGCGAGGACGACGACGGTTCTCGGTTTGGATATCCGATCGAGCTTATGGCAATTACTGCACGGACTTTTCTCACATTTTTATCCAACTCCAGGATCACTCTTCGGATGACAAAGTCGACGATGAACCCCATGGAGTAAACGACGACATTGTTGTATCCACCACATGGAGACGAACGACGACAACGCCACAACGGCACGAGCAGAAAGGCTTGGCCAGGGCAGAGTCCAAGCGGGTTGACGGCGAGCCGGACCGTGATAGATCAAGGCTGAGGCCGAGGGCGAGTGACCGGGCCACAAGCAAGCAGCGCGAGCTGAGGGCGCGGCGAGATGGGCAGGTCGAGCGCCGTCCTAGGCGAGCGAGCTGGGGACACGGCTACGTGCACAGGGAAACAGCACGGCGCGACCAAGCGATGACGGCGCGTCAACAAGGGGCTGGACTTGGCGAGGGAACCCGACGGCGACGACACGGACGAGATCCGCGCACGGCGAAATGGGCAGGACCGAGCGCGACGGTTGAGCCGTAGCCAAGCAGTGGGACGTGGCTGCGTGCAGAGGAGAACTCGGCATGACAAGGAACGACGAAACGCTACGCACACGACACGGAAGCAGAAAGCTATAACAAGAGAGCTCGGCGCGCAGTGAGCTGGAGCTAGGGGAACGCGCGGCTGGGGAGAAGAGCAGGGACTGCGCAGCAGCCAGGCGAGCTGCGCGCGAGAAAACACCACGGCAGGGTCACGGCAGAGAGCGCAGCTGCGCGCAGGAAAATATTACAGTGCAGGGAATCCGGTCAGACACGAGTTAGAGGAACAAGAAGCAGGGACAGAGCTCCAAGCTGAGCGCGCACAGGGAAGTTGTGGGCGCGAGCTCGAAACTCGACGCAGGAGACTGAACAGGGAGCTCTGGCCATGGACGAAGCCGACGAGCCAGAGCAGGCGCACACGCAGGAAAGCTTGACGGCGCCCATGGATGGAGCTTAGTCAGGGCGCCGTCCGAGCAGGGGCATGGAGGACGCTAAGCTGGGTGACGGCGGCGGCTTGGGCGAGCAGAAATCCGGGCTGGAACTCGCGGCAAAACTGGAGCCGAGCGCGCGCAGCCATGGGAGACTCGGAGGAGACTCGCGCGTGCAGGAGAGCCGCTCGGCATAGGAGCAGGCACGCACCGCGCAGGACATAAATGGAGGAAGAGAGAGAAATCAGGGGAAGACGCGCCACGAGAGAGAAAAGCTGGGGAGAAGAAGGACCGGCGCGTGCAGTTAAAGGAACCAGGGGCGGCGGCGTCAAAAAAAATCCCAGGCGAGGGGCGGCATCTGGATGAAGACGAGAGCGCGCTGCAGGGAAGAAGATAGAGACGCTCCAACAAAAATCTGGGCAGGAAGCTAAGAAACGGCAGGGAGATAAGGAAAGGACAGAGTCAGCGGTGGTATATTTTTCCTTTTCTTTTTTTTTGTTTTTAGAAATTCGTAGATATTTCTGGATTGAGATTTTTAGTAATAACTACAGGATCGACGACACTTGTGACACGGTTTAATTTAATTTGACATCTGATAAATTTGATCTGCGGTCAGAACACAGGATTCCATAGTCCTGAGTAACTGGCGTGGTAATCGGATCTCAATTATAATTCCCGGACGGGCTGTCACGGTTTTGATTTAGCGAATACTTGGAATCAGATGAATTTGCACCTGTCATTTATATCCAAAGTTTTGGATCGGGCAAGAAACGACAGACCGAAATAAACTGATTTCGACACTGATAATTTATTCGACGTGATACGACCGAAATTAGCCGAAACAATATCTGCGAACGTATACGCGATTTTGTCTTCGAATCAGCGTGCAGAAGAATAAATTGGATTATATCCTCGCACACGATTTTTCTCGGACAACGCGCGATACAGATTATTTTGCCTCGAACATTTTAGTTGCCGAGTTCAAATTAATTTGCCCGGGATAAAATCATCCGAGTGAGTCGGACTTCCGAATTCATATTCGCGTGAGCGATGAATTTTTAATAAGCACCGGACGCACGATTTTCAGAACAGCTATGTTCCGAACATCATGAAAATTTAGGAAGAACCCGGATAGATGGAAATAAAAACTATGTCGCACTCGCGACAGACGGTACATATGCGATATAAAAATCGCGATAAGCTAGGATGATTATAATTTAAAATCCGTGTTATCCACTGATATTGCGTGCTTAAATCCGTACTCGTTGTCGAGCGGAATATAAACACCTGGGGCATTACAACCCTCCCCCCTTAAAAGAATCTCGTCCCGAGATTCAGAACGAAAGACTTCTAAGAGTAGAGAAGCATGTAACCCAGTCCATATCAGCGGTAATCACAAGGCAGTCCAAGCAAAGACGAATGTCTCAGAATGTGGTTTCACTAGTGGACATAACATGTATCGCCTTAGGCTAATTTAGCAATGTCCACCAATAGAGATGATGTCTGCAAGAGGAACACATAAGGTTCCATGTGTGCAGTTTGCTTTTTCTGATGACACTGTACTACACGGTAGGTTCATAGCACACGAGACGGGTGTGAATGTCGAATAACATCACAGTCAACTCGTGTTAGCCAAAGAATCCAAGTCCATGAAAAGGATAGAGACTCGAGAAAATATCCATGAAAGATCCGTTGATGTTGAATTTGCGACCAATCCATTTTATTAAGCACTAGGCATGGCTCGACATGATCACACATGCTGGAAAAGCACATGGGAGACGATTGAGGCACGACTAGAGCGATGATTAGATGGTTATTGGTCAACTTAACTTAACTCTTGTGAGTACTTTCTTTAGAGTGGGTACGACCAAAGTGAGTTCAGGCAAATCAATAAAACAATCTCTAAACTCAACCTTTGTTTTAAATGTAGTTACAAGTTAGTCAAAACCAACTTGTTGAACTACTTTTGACATTGAGCAGGTCCTCTTAATACCATCGGGAAGCCAATGGTCGAGAGCTCTCTTTGTTAACAAGAGATCATGCACTTGGGTAGAAATCCATTTGGTCAGGTTGTTCATCCGTTTCTTCAAGCGAGACGCATTATCCACTTGGGTAGGGAATACATGGATTAACTAGGAGAGAGAATGAACAAACTCCTGCATTTCAACAGCAGGGAAAATCAATCTCCAATTTAAGAGCTAATCAGTTGTTTTCCAACACTAAAAAGCTCCAAGGATTCACCTTTACACAAAGGATGTAAAGGGAACGGGTATGAGTAGTCACTACCAAGATTAAAAGAAATAAGACCACACATGAGAGTGGTATGCCCCTTTTGATCCAACAGAGATGATAGATGTTGCTTGGTCACTTCGACAAACAACATAGATTATTTCAAGGAAGTAGTGTATGGAAGATAACATATTGATATCATCTCATAATGGATTATGACTATTAACTATGATACTAGCGTGTGCCGAGTAGCGCAACCATGTGCGCACACACAGAAGGCCCTCGGTCTCGCCACGGCACCACTGGTTTTAGTCATAACACCATTATCAGACATAACCAATAAGAAATCTCACGCGACACACATGAATTGGGCAAGGGTGACAATATACAAAGAGATACTCCACCTATAAGGATGGTTACGAGTAGAGAGCCAACTAGATCATGGCCCTATGAAATGAACAAGGCATGGCCATAACCTAAACTTGATGAAAGGAGTATGATGGAAGACTGTTAATTCAGTCCCAAGCATAATTCTATGCCCATCAAAGAGATTACAAGGTCAAGGATTAAGTTGGTATGCCTTCGATAGGTATGGAGAAACCAAAGGCATCAAACTCAAGAAAATGGTCGGACATACCTTTCCTAGGTTAGGTTGATAAAGCAATAAGGTAATCCACAAGGAGAGGCCAAATACAATAGAGACCTCAACCTGCATCAACTGAATAAGGGAATGGCTCTAGAAGGAGACATGACTTGAGATTTTTTTAAGTCCGGGTACACTTTAGGTCTAACAAAGAAATTATCTAGGCATTTATTTTCATGTGTTTGGTCCGGGAGTGATAACGGGAAAATTTAAGTTTTGGGTTAGGGTTCACTAAATGAGAACATGGCCTAGTTTTGGGTTTAGGCAATCAATTACCAACTCTCTATCGGCACATAAGGCACCCTAAGAGGTCACCTAGAGAATGGAGGACACCTATTTCATCGAAGTTCATAATTCAGCATTACACCACATTATCTACAATCAATGGTTACTGGAATAAGGATGAGAGAAGCATTTTGGGTGTATAGGTGACAAACATGATGCAACAATCAGGATGCATGCTCGTCCTATGCGTCCTCACTGATTTTTGCCAACATAATGTGGCAATAGCGTTCTATATCAGTGGCATACGTATAGCTCTCACGGTATTTTGCTAGTCGTCAACTACACCTACGTTTTTGAGGTTAGTGTACCTACAGAAAATCCATTGCAGCCCAATTCCCAATGATGCAAGTCACACATGGCAGTTTATCACAGTTTATACTCCATATATTTCTATATGGAGGCCAGCTCATCATTAAGCGCCGAGCCACGCATAGGCGCCGTTGCCACACTTTAACCATAGGGCAACACATTATGGTAACTCACCTTCTTACCTGAGTGTAGGTGCGTCGTTACAAGTACATTACACTTCTCAGTATTCCCATGTCTGTATACCCGTACACATCCATGGGGTACTGAATCCCGGAAAAGTAAATACTCCACAGTGCAACCTTCATATATACATATGTAAAACATGTATATAATCAAGCGCTTTTTATACTCTTCTCTAGACTGACGTTTGTTCGGTCATGCTCTCACATCTCACCTTACCTGAGCGTCGATCCATTCAAAACTGAATGGCCTGAAAAATAACATTACACATGTATGCAATACCCACCCGGTTGTGGGTTATGGTTTTCAACTAAGCAACCTAATAGTCCTTAGTATAGGGCTTAACAGAGGATGTCGCTAGCATTATAGTTTTTCAAAACTGTTTTTCAAAGCCAAACAATGTGTTTAGTTGAAAATAGGTTTTTCAAAACCAAAACTTTTGTTTTGAAAATACGTATGTGACCGTATATACTTAATCTAGCTCCGATACCAGCCTGTGGCAGAACCTCCAAGTTATTAGGCCCACATGCACCTGTCCTTGTCCCAAAGAGCTCAGACAGTCGTGCATGTGCACCAGATAACTCAACAGGATCTGTCTGATTGCCCCAAGGACATCGGATAAACCACTTTCAACCAGAACCGTGGGATTAAGTAATACAAATCACACACACAACATTTTTGCAGCGGAAATCTTATTACCAAATTTTACGGGTTACAAAAATTTTACATTATTTTATCGGAGTAATTACAAAAGTATAAGTTTGAAATATATGCTAGCTCAAATGACCATCCTCAATAAGAAGTATAGAAGGGTTACTTAGACTTATAAGAAGGCCGAGCCCACCGGCACTTAACACCATCACAGCAGCACAAGGTTAGAACCTGAAAAACAACAGGGAATAAAACCCTGAGTATGGAATTACTCAGCAAGACTTACCCGACTAAAGAAAAGACTCTCAAGGGTATGCTGGCTAGAGGGATTCAAGGAGTGGCTTATCAAGAATCAAAGACTCTGTTTTGTAGAAAAGCTTACTATGAGTGGATCCTTAAAATCCATTTTTAATTGTCAGGTTAAGTAAAGTTACCTGCATCTAGAGTTCTTTCTACCCTAGTTCAAACACTTGTCCTGTACTAGCCAATTTCTTAACAATCCTTCATCTTCACTGGAGTTCTACGTATAGGGCAGTGACCAAGTCTTCATAACCGCGAAGGTACGGCGATCCGAATCGATTATACTCAGCTGAGGATCTCCAATCACACGACATATGTAGCACTTAAACCTTGCATATGTCAACCCGCCACCGGGGTTCTTAAGACCAGATCAGGTTCACGCAAACCGAGAGCACAGATACACCACCGTCCAGCCTCTTGCCACGGAGGGTACACGCTACTCTCGCCACCGCTCCACGCCCATTTCGTATTATCTTATTCTGGCCTTAGTCTGCCCGAGGCAAGGCTTACCCATGACGATGCATGTGACCAGTTAAAGGGTCCTCGGTCAGCAAGCCTACATCGACACGGTCCTTAATCGACTCAGACGGAGACACTACACCGAGACTCTCTTCCCGTGCAAGTCACCCGCCCGGTCTCAGCTTAATCATTTCAACCCAAAGTTTGGTACCTGGCAGAGGTACATCTTTTCTGGATGTTGAATCCATCAAGGCCTTTGACAGATTCACCATCAAGTTTTATTTTTGAAAACATCCCACCCACTTTTGCCACATCATATTTTGTAAAAACAAAATATTTTGTTTTTCTAAAGCAAGGCTAAGCATCAAAAATCTTTTGTAAAACGGGTGATCAAGAAAGGTAATCAAGTTCAAGGAAGGTAATGCAGGAATTGTTTTAGCAATCAACTCCTATCACCTAATGCATCAAGCAAGTGAAAAAGGTTTTTAAAACACAAGGAGGTGGTAAATGCACCGGGGCTTGCCTGAGTAACACTAGGTTAGTGTTGTTAGACGACGATCACTTGACGATCAGCCTTAGTTCTAGCACTTGATCAGTTTATCCAACTTCCGGTTTGCCCATCAGCATTACCATGTGGATTAGCCCGCGCTTGGGGTCGACCTGGCTTGTCTTCCGCATCACGCGATTAATTAACGTACCTGAATGGAATGCATTATGCACATGAATGCATATCAACAGAAATATTATAAAACTAAATAGTGCTACGCGATTGTGAATTTAAACACCTAGCGGCGAGGCGTTGTACAAGTTTATACGAAAATACTAGTTACCGATATACGACTAAGCGCAATAATTATGCTTCTCTAGCCTATTCAAAGGTAGCTTATATATCGCAAAACAACAATATAAGTATTCACACTCTATTTGCCTTAGTTAAAGTTCGACACCAAAAACTTATTAATTTTAGATTCATTAGTCTAAGACATTTAAATCTTAAAGCACGAATAGAAACATGTCAATTTTCTAAACTAGCAGACTAGACGACTTTGCATTACCCGCCAGCTCATTAAAATGCCTACTAGCTAAGTATTAATTTATTTAAGCAAACTAAATCGGCACGGCAACATCGTCAGACTTACTAGCTAGCTAGAGAAAATACTTAATCTATCTTTCACATCATAAACTAATCACGCTACGCATACAAGTCTTCCAACACATGCTTCATATCTTTATTATCTAAAATCTATACTTCGCCACATATCGCAACTACTTCGCGACTAGATATACAACTAACTGCTACACGAAATGATACGCCTCTATAAGAATTTTATGTGCCATTATAATATAAAAAACAAAGGAAGGAAAATCCTTCCAAAGACGCTTAAGAGGATCAGCAACAGGTACGGCTACCAATCTAGAAGTCGTCACACAATGCGCCTATGCTAACGACAAGAAAAATCATCGTGGCTATATAATTATCCAATTCAATTAATTGAAATAATAAATTGGCTCACCACGATCGAATCGATTTGATAACCGCGAGGACGACGACGGTTCTCGGTTTGGATATCCGATCGAGCTTATGGCAATTACTGCACGGACTTTTCTCACATTTTTATCCAACTCCAGGATCACTCTTCGGATGACAAAGTCGACGATGAACCCCATGGAGTAAACGACGACATTGTTGTATCCACCACATGGAGACGAACAACGACAACGCCACAACGGCACGAGCAGAAAGGCTTGGCCAGGGCAGAGTCCAAGCGGGTTGACGGCGAGCCGGACCGTGATAGATCAAGGCTGAGGCCGAGGGCGAGTGACCGGGCCACAAGCAAGCAGCGCGAGCTGAGGGCGCGGCGAGATGGGCAGGTCGAGCGCCGTCCTAGGCGAGCGAGCTGGGGACACGGCTACGTGCACAGGGAAACAGCACGGCGCGACCAAGCGATGACGGCGCGTCAACAAGGGGCTGGACTTGGCGAGGGAACCCGACGGCGACGACACGGACGAGATCCGCGCACGGCGAAATGGGCAGGACCGAGCGCGACGGTTGAGCCGTAGCCAAGCAGTGGGACGTGGCTGCGTGCAGAGGAGAACTCGGCATGACAAGGAACGACGAAACGCTACGCACACGACACGGAAGCAGAAAGCTATAACAAGAGAGCTCGGCGCGCAGTGAGCTGGAGCTAGGGGAACGCGCGGCTGGGGAGAAGAGCAGGGACTGCGCAGCAGCCAGGCGAGCTGCGCGCGAGAAAACACCACGGCAGGGTCACGGCAGAGAGCGCAGCTGCGCGCAGGAAAATATTACAGTGCAGGGAATCCGGTCAGACACGAGTTAGAGGAACAAGAAGCAGGGACAGAGCTCCAAGCTGAGCGCGCACAGGGAAGTTGTGGGCGCGAGCTCGAAACTCGACGCAGGAGACTGAACAGGGAGCTCTGGCCATGGACGAAGCCGACGAGCCAGAGCAGGCGCACACGCAGGAAAGCTTGACGGCGCCCATGGATGGAGCTTAGTCAGGGCGCCGTCCGAGCAGGGGCATGGAGGACACTAAGCTGGGTGACGGCGGCGGCTTGGGCGAGCAGAAATCCGGGCTGGAACTCGCGGCAAAACTGGAGCCGAGCGCGCGCAGCCATGGGAGACTCGGAGGAGACTCGCGCGTGCAGGAGAGCCGCTCGGCATAGGAGCAGGCACGCACCGCGCAGGACATAAATGGAGGAAGAGAGAGAAATCAGGGGAAGACGCGCCACGAGAGAGAAAAGCTGGGGAGAAGAAGGACCGGCGCGTGCAGTTAAAGGAACCAGGGGCGGCGGCGTCAAAAAAAATCCCAGGCGAGGGGCGGCATCTGGATGAAGACGAGAGCGCGCTGCAGGGAAGAAGATAGAGACGCTCCAACAAAAATCTGGGCAGGAAGCTAAGAAACGGCAGGGAGATAAGGAAAGGACAGAGTCAGCGGTGGTATATTTTTCCTTTTCTTTTTTTTTTGTTTTTAGAAATTCGTAGATATTTCTGGATTGAGATTTTTAGTAATAACTACAGGATCGACGACACTTGTGACACGGTTTAATTTAATTTGACATCTGATAAATTTGATCTGCGGTCAGAACACAGGATTCCATAGTCCTGAGTAACTGGCGTGGTAATCGGATCTCAATTATAATTCCCGGACGGGCTGTCACGGTTTTGATTTAGCGAATACTTGGAATCAGATGAATTTGCACCTGTCATTTATATCCAAAGTTTTGGATCGGGCAAGAAACGACAGACCGAAATAAACTGATTTCGACACTGATAATTTATTCGACGTGATACGACCGAAATTAGCCGAAACAATATCTGCGAACGTATACGCGATTTTGTCTTCGAATCAGCGTGCAGAAGAATAAATTGGATTATATCCTCGCACACGATTTTTCTCGGACAACGCGCGATACAGATTATTTTGCCTCGAACATTTTAGTTGCCGAGTTCAAATTAATTTGCCCGGGATAAAATCATCCGAGTGAGTCGGACTTCCGAATTCATATTCGCGTGAGCGATGAATTTTTAATAAGCACCGGACGCACGATTTTCAGAACAGCTATGTTCCGAACATCATGAAAATTTAGGAAGAACCCGGATAGATGGAAATAAAAACTATGTCGCACTCGCGACAGACGGTACATATGCGATATAAAAATCGCGATAAGCTAGGATGATTATAATTTAAAATCCGTGTTATCCACTGATATTGCGTGCTTAAATCCGTACTCGTTGTCGAGCGGAATATAAACACCTGGGGCATTACAACCCTCCCCCCTTAAAAGAATCTCGTCCCGAGATTCAGAACGAAAGACTTCTAAGAGTAGAGAAGCATGTAACCCAGTCCATATCAGCGGTAATCACAAGGCAGTCCAAGCAAAGACGAATGTCTCAGAATGTGGTTTCACTAGTGGACATAACATGTATCGCCTTAGGCTAATTTAGCAATGTCCACCAATAGAGATGATGTCTGCAAGAGGAACACATAAGGTTCCATGTGTGCAGTTTGCTTTTTCTGATGACACTGTACTACACGGTAGGTTCATAGCACACGAGACGGGTGTGAATGTCGAATAACATCACAGTCAACTCGTGTTAGCCAAAGAATCCAAGTCCATGAAAAGGATAGAGACTCGAGAAAATATCCATGAAAGATCCGTTGATGTTGAATTTGCGACCAATCCATTTTATTAAGCACTAGGCATGGCTCGACATGATCACACATGCTGGAAAAGCACATGGGAGACGATTGAGGCACGACTAGAGCGATGATTAGATGGTTATTGGTCAACTTAACTTAACTCTTGTGAGTACTTTCTTTAGAGTGGGTACGACCAAAGTGAGTTCAGGCAAATCAATAAAACAATCTCTAAACTCAACCTTTGTTTTAAATGTAGTTACAAGTTAGTCAAAACCAACTTGTTGAACTACTTTTGACATTGAGCAGGTCCTCTTAATACCATCGGGAAGCCAATGGTCGAGAGCTCTCTTTGTTAACAAGAGATCATGCACTTGGGTAGAAATCCATTTGGTCAGGTTGTTCATCCGTTTCTTCAAGCGAGACGCATTATCCACTTGGGTAGGGAATACATGGATTAACTAGGAGAGAGAATGAACAAACTCCTGCATTTCAACAGCAGGGAAAATCAATCTCCAATTTAAGAGCTAATCAGTTGTTTTCCAACACTAAAAAGCTCCAAGGATTCACCTTTACACAAAGGATGTAAAGGGAACGGGTATGAGTAGTCACTACCAAGATTAAAAGAAATAAGACCACACATGAGAGTGGTATGCCCCTTTTGATCCAACAGAGATGATAGATGTTGCTTGGTCACTTCGACAAACAACATAGATTATTTCAAGGAAGTAGTGTATGGAAGATAACATATTGATATCATCTCATAATGGATTATGACTATTAACTATGATACTAGCGTGTGCCGAGTAGCGCAACCATGTGCGCACACACAGAAGGCCCTCGGTCTCGCCACGGCACCACTGGTTTTAGTCATAACACCATTATCAGACATAACCAATAAGAAATCTCACGCGACACACATGAATTGGGCAAGGGTGACAATATACAAAGAGATACTCCACCTATAAGGATGGTTACGAGTAGAGAGCCAACTAGATCATGGCCCTATGAAATGAACAAGGCATGGCCATAACCTAAACTTGATGAAAGGAGTATGATGGAAGACTGTTAATTCAGTCCCAAGCATAATTCTATGCCCATCAAAGAGATTACAAGGTCAAGGATTAAGTTGGTATGCCTTCGATAGGTATGGAGAAACCAAAGGCATCAAACTCAAGAAAATGGTCGGACATACCTTTCCTAGGTTAGGTTGATAAAGCAATAAGGTAATCCACAAGGAGAGGCCAAATACAATAGAGACCTCAACCTGCATCAACTGAATAAGGGAATGGCTCTAGAAGGAGACATGACTTGAGATTTTTTTAAGTCCGGGTACACTTTAGGTCTAACAAAGAAATTATCTAGGCATTTATTTTCATGTGTTTGGTCCGGGAGTGATAACGGGAAAATTTAAGTTTTGGGTTAGGGTTCACTAAATGAGAACATGGCCTAGTTTTGGGTTTAGGCAATCAATTACCAACTCTCTATCGGCACATAAGGCACCCTAAGAGGTCACCTAGAGAATGGAGGACACCTATTTCATCGAAGTTCATAATTCAGCATTACACCACATTATCTACAATCAATGGTTACTGGAATAAGGATGAGAGAAGCATTTTGGGTGTATAGGTGACAAACATGATGCAACAATCAGGATGCATGCTCGTCCTATGCGTCCTCACTGATTTTTGCCAACATAATGTGGCAATAGCGTTCTATATCAGTGGCATACGTATAGCTCTCACGGTATTTTGCTAGTCGTCAACTACACCTACGTTTTTGAGGTTAGTGTACCTACAGAAAATCCATTGCAGCCCAATTCCCAATGATGCAAGTCACACATGGCAGTTTATCACAGTTTATACTCCATATATTTCTATATGGAGGCCAGCTCATCATTAAGCGCCGAGCCACGCATAGGCGCCGTTGCCACACTTTAACCATAGGGCAACACATTATGGTAACTCACCTTCTTACCTGAGTGTAGGTGCGTCGTTACAAGTACATTACACTTCTCAGTATTCCCATGTCTGTATACCCGTACACATCCATGGGGTACTGAATCCCGGAAAAGTAAATACTCCACAGTGCAACCTTCATATATACATATGTAAAACATGTATATAATCAAGCGCTTTTTATACTCTTCTCTAGACTGACGTTTGTTCGGTCATGCTCTCACATCTCACCTTACCTGAGCGTCGATCCATTCAAAACTGAATGGCCTGAAAAATAACATTACACATGTATGCAATACCCACCCGGTTGTGGGTTATGGTTTTCAACTAAGCAACCTAATAGTCCTTAGTATAGGGCTTAACAGAGGATGTCGCTAGCATTATAGTTTTTCAAAACTGTTTTTCAAAGCCAAACAATGTGTTTAGTTGAAAATAGGTTTTTCAAAACCAAAACTTTTGTTTTGAAAATACGTATGTGACCGTATATACTTAATCTAGCTCCGATACCAGCCTGTGGCAGAACCTCCAAGTTATTAGGCCCACATGCACCTGTCCTTGTCCCAAAGAGCTCAGACAGTCGTGCATGTGCACCAGATAACTCAACAGGATCTGTCTGATTGCCCCAAGGACATCGGATAAACCACTTTCAACCAGAACCGTGGGATTAAGTAATACAAATCACACACACAACATTTTTGCAGCGGAAATCTTATTACCAAATTTTACGGGTTACAAAAATTTTACATTATTTTATCGGAGTAATTACAAAAGTATAAGTTTGAAATATATGCTAGCTCAAATGACCATCCTCAATAAGAAGTATAGAAGGGTTACTTAGACTTATAAGAAGGCCGAGCCCACCGGCACTTAACACCATCACAGCAGCACAAGGTTAGAACCTGAAAAACAACAGGGAATAAAACCCTGAGTATGGAATTACTCAGCAAGACTTACCCGACTAAAGAAAAGACTCTCAAGGGTATGCTGGCTAGAGGGATTCAAGGAGTGGCTTATCAAGAATCAAAGACTCTGTTTTGTAGAAAAGCTTACTATGAGTGGATCCTTAAAATCCATTTTTAATTGTCAGGTTAAGTAAAGTTACCTGCATCTAGAGTTCTTTCTACCCTAGTTCAAACACTTGTCCTGTACTAGCCAATTTCTTAACAATCCTTCATCTTCACTGGAGTTCTACGTATAGGGCAGTGACCAAGTCTTCATAACCGCGAAGGTACGGCGATCCGAATCGATTATACTCAGCTGAGGATCTCCAATCACACGACATATGTAGCACTTAAACCTTGCATATGTCAACCCGCCACCGGGGTTCTTAAGACCAGATCAGGTTCACGCAAACCGAGAGCACAGATACACCACCGTCCAGCCTCTTGCCACGGAGGGTACACGCTACTCTCGCCACCGCTCCACGCCCATTTCGTATTATCTTATTCTGGCCTTAGTCTGCCCGAGGCAAGGCTTACCCATGACGATGCATGTGACCAGTTAAAGGGTCCTCGGTCAGCAAGCCTACATCGACACGGTCCTTAATCGACTCAGACGGAGACACTACACCGAGACTCTCTTCCCGTGCAAGTCACCCGCCCGGTCTCAGCTTAATCATTTCAACCCAAAGTTTGGTACCTGGCAGAGGTACATCTTTTCCGGATGTTGAATCCATCAAGGCCTTTGACAGATTCACCATCAAGTTTTATTTTTGAAAACATCCCACCCACTTTTGCCACATCATATTTTGTAAAAACAAAATATTTTGTTTTTCTAAAGCAAGGCTAAGCATCAAAAATCTTTTGTAAAACGGGTGATCAAGAAAGGTAATCAAGTTCAAGGAAGGTAATGCAGGAATTGTTTTAGCAATCAACTCCTATCACCTAATGCATCAAGCAAGTGAAAAAGGTTTTTAAAACACAAGGAGGTGGTAAATGCACCGGGGCTTGCCTGAGTAACACTAGGTTAGTGTTGTTAGACGACGATCACTTGACGATCAGCCTTAGTTCTAGCACTTGATCAGTTTATCCAACTTCCGGTTTGCCCATCAGCATTACCATGTGGATTAGCCCGCGCTTGGGGTCGACCTGGCTTGTCTTCCGCATCACGCGATTAATTAACGTACCTGAATGGAATGCATTATGCACATGAATGCATATCAACAGAAATATTATAAAACTAAATAGTGCTACGCGATTGTGAATTTAAACACCTAGCGGCGAGGCGTTGTACAAGTTTATACGAAAATACTAGTTACCGATATACGACTAAGCGCAATAATTATGCTTCTCTAGCCTATTCAAAGGTAGCTTATATATCGCAAAACAACAATATAAGTATTCACACTCTATTTGCCTTAGTTAAAGTTCGACACCAAAAACTTATTAATTTTAGATTCATTAGTCTAAGACATTTAAATCTTAAAGCACGAATAGAAACATGTCAATTTTCTAAACTAGCAGACTGGACGACTTTGCATTACCCGCCAGCTCATTAAAATGCCTACTAGCTAAGTATTAATTTATTTAAGCAAACTAAATCGGCACGGCAACATCGTCAGACTTACTAGCTAGCTAGAGAAAATACTTAATCTATCTTTCACATCATAAACTAATCACGCTACGCATACAAGTCTTCCAACACATGCTTCATATCTTTATTATCTAAAATCTATACTTCGCCACATATCGCAATTACTTCACGACTAGATATACAACTAACTGCTACACGAAATGATACGCCTCTATAAGAATTTTATGTGCCATTATAATATAAAAAACAAAGGAAGGAAAATCCTTCCAAAGACGCTTAAGAGGATCAGCAACAGGTACGGCTACCAATCTAGAAGTCGTCACACAATGCGCCTATGCTAACGACAAGAAAAATCATCGTGGCTATATAATTATCCAATTCAATTAATTGAAATAATAAATTGGCTCACCACGATCGAATCGATTTGATAACCGCGAGGACGACGACGGTTCTCAGTTTGGATATCCGATCGAGCTTCTGGCAATTACTGCACGGACTTTTCTCACATTTTTATCCAACTCCAGGATCACTCTTCGGATGACAAAGTCGACGATGAACCCCATGGAGTAAATGACGACGTTGTTGTATCCACCACATGGAGACGAACGACGACAACGCCACAACGGCACGAGCAGAAAGGCTTGGCCAGGGCAGAGTCCGAGCGGGTTGACGGCGAGCCGGACCGTGATAGATCAAGGCTGAGGCCGAGGGCGAGTGACCGGGCCACAAGCAAGCTGCACGAGCTGAGGGCACGGCGAGATGGGCAGGTCGAGCGCCGTCCTAGGTGAGCGAGCTGGGGACACGGCTACGTGCACAGGGAAACAGCACGGCGCGACCAAGCGATGACGACGCGTCAACAAGGGGCTGGACTTGGCGAGGGAACCCGACGGCGACGACACGTATGAGATCCGCGCACGGCGAAATGGGCAGGACCGAGCGCGACGGTTGAGCCGTAGCCAAGCAGTGGGACGTGGCTGCGTGCAGAGGAGAACTCGGCACGACGAGGAACGACGAAACGCTGCGCACACGACAAGGAAGCAGAAAGCTATAACAAGAGAGCTCGGCGCGCAGCGAGCTGGAGCTGGGGGAACGCGCGGCTGGGGAGAAGAGCAGGGACTGCGCAGCAGCCAGGCGAGCTGCGCGTGAGAAAACACCACGGCGGCGTCACGGCAGAGAGCGCAGCTGCGCGCAGGAAAATATTACGGTGCAGGGAATCCGGTCAGACACGAGTTAGAGGAACAAGAAGCAGGGACAGAGCTCCAAGCTGAGCGCACACAGGGAAATTGTGGGCGCGAGCTCGAAACTCGACGCAGGAGACTGAATAGGGAGCTCTGGCCATGGACGAAGCCGACGAGCCAGAGCAGGCGCACACGCAGGAAAGCTTGACGGCGCCCATGGATGGAGCTCAGTCAGGGCGCCGTCCGAGCAGGGGCAGGGAGGACGCTGAGCTGGGCGACGGCGGCGGCTTGGGCAAGCAGAAATCCGGGCTGGAACTCGCGGCAAAACTGGAGCCGAGCGCGCGCAGCCATGGGAGACTCGGAGGAGACCCGCACGTGCAGGAGAGCCGCTCGGCATAGGAGCAGGCACGCACCGCGCAGGACATAAATGGAGGAAGAGAGAGAAATCAGGGGAAGACGCGCCATGAGAGAGAAAAGCTGGGGAGAAGAAGGACCGGCGCGTGCAGTTAAAGGAACCAAGGGCGGCGGCGTCAAAAAAATCCCAGGCGAGGGGCGGCGTCTGGATGAAGACGAGAGCGCGCTGCAGGGAAGAAGATAGAGACGCTCCAACAAAAATCTGGGCAGGAAGCTAAGAAACGGCAGGGAGATAAGGAAAGGACAGAGTCAGCGGTGGTATATTTTTCCTTTTCTTTTTTTTTTGTTTTTAGAAACTCGTAGATATTTCTGGATTGAGATTTTTAGTAATAACTACAGGATCGACGACACTTGTGACACGGTTTAATTTAATTTGACATCTGATAAATTTGATCTGCGGTCAGAACACAGGATTCCATAGTCCTGAGTAACTGGCGTGGTAATCGGATCTCAATTATAATTCCCGGACGGGCTATCACGGTTTTGATTTATCGAATACTTGGAATCAGATGAATTTGCACCTGTCATTTATATCCAAAGTTTTGGATCGAGCAAGAAACGACAGACCGAAATAAACTGATTTCGACACTGATAATTTATTCGACGTGATTCGACCGAAATTAGCCGAAACAATATCTGCGAACGTATACGCGATTTTGTCTTCGAATCAGCGTGCAGAAGAATAAATTGGATTATATCCTTGCACACGATTTTTCTCAGACAACGCGCGATACAGATTATTTTGCCTCGAACATTTTAGTTGCCGAGTTCAAATTAATTTGCCCGGGATAAAATCATCCGAGTGAGTCGGACTTTCGAATTCATATTCGCGCGAGCGATGAATTTTAAATAAGCACCGGACGCACGATTTTCAGAACAGCTATGTTCCGAACATCATGAAAATTTAGGAAGAACCCGGATAGATGGAAATAAAAACGATGTCGCACTCGCGACAGATGGTACATATGCGATATAAAAATCGCGATAAGCTAGGATGATTATAATTTAAAATCCGTGTTATCCACTGATATTGCATGCTTAAATCCGTACTCGTTGTCGAGCGGAATATAAACACCTGGGGCGTTACAGTTGTTGATGAGAGTGCTAGAGTGGTTGGTGAAAATCCTTCCATCCAAGCAAACCCATCAACCTCAAGTCATCCAATTCTTGAAGAAGAGCTTCTACCACAAGATATGCCAACCATTATGGAAAAAGAGCAAGAAGAAGCTGCTAGTGAAGAAGAAGAAGCCATTGAACAAGATGATCAAATTCAAAGACATTCTCTGGTGCCTCACCCTCGAGTGCACCAGGGCATTCAGAGAGATCATCATGTGGACAGCATCATGGGTAGCATCAGGAGAGGGGTAACAACTCGTTCTCGTTTAGCAAATTTTTGTGAATTTTACTCGTTTGTCTCCTCTCTTGAACCACTTAAGGTAGAGGAAGCACTAAGTGACCCAGACTGGATCATTGCTATGCAAGAAGAGCTTAACAACTTCACAAGAAATGAAGTCTGGTCCTTAGTAGCAAGACCCAAGCAAAACATCATTGGAACTAAATGGGTCTTCCGCAACAAACAAGATGAAAATGGCTTGGTTACAAGGAACAAGGCACGACTGGTTGCTCAGGGTTTCACTCAAGTGGAAGGACTTGATATTGGTGAAACCTATGCACCAGTAGCAAGGTTAGAGTCCATAAGAATATTAATTGCCTATGCTACTAACCATGATTTCAAATTGTATCAAATGGATGTCAAAAGTGCTTTCCTAAATGGACCACTACAAGAGTTGGTCTATGTGGAGCAACCACCAGGTTTTGAAGATCCTAAGAAGCCAAACCATGTCTACCTTCTTCACAAAGCGCTCTATGGGCTTAAACAAGCTCCTAGAGCATGGTATGAATGTCTTAAAGATTTCTTGCTCAAAATTGGTTTTGAAATAGGAAAAGTAGACTCTACTTTATTCACTCGCAAAGTTGATAATCAATTATTTGTTTGTCAAATATATGTCGACGACATTATATTTGGCAGTACTGATGAAACTTTCTGTGAGGAATTTAGTAGGGTTATGACAAATAGGTTTGAGATGTCCATGATGGGTGAGCTCAAGTACTTCCTGGGTTTTCAAGTTAAACAACTCAAGGAAGGAACCTTTCTGTGCCAAACCAAGTACACACAAGACATGCTCAAAAAGTTTGGCATGGAAAAGGCAAAGCACGCCAAGACACCAATGGCTTCAAGTGGTCATCTCGACTTAAATGAAGAAGGTAAAACTATCGATCAAAAGCTTTATAGATCAATGATAGGATCTCTACTGTATTTATATGCATCTAGGCCAGATATCATGCTTAGTGTGTGCATGTGTGCCCGTTTTCAAGCTAACCCGAAAGAGTGTCACCTAGTGGCCGTTAAGAGAATTCTGAGATATTTAGTTCACACCCAAAATCTAGGTCTCTGGTATCCTAAGGGCTCCTTTTTCGATTTATTTGGCTACTCTGATTTAGACTATGCCGGTGGCAAAGTAGATCGAAAAAGCACCTCGGGGACTTGCCAATTCCTTGGGCGGTCCCTGGTGTCACACCCGGTTTTAGAAGGCAAACCGAATGCGAACCATGTATGTGCCAGGATCAGCAATTCACGTACACAGCAGTTACATAACATGGACATCATCACACAGTGCTCAAATAGTATTAAAAAGGGAAATAGTCGATTACATCATATGTCTGAGACATCCATATAGTCCTTACAATAAATCAAAGTGCGGAAAAGAAACGTAGATAAACGCGGCCTTCACAGGCAGCCGATTGGGGGTTACCGCTAACCTACGCCTAGAACTCATCATAATCTTGGAACTCCTGAAGGTCTCCTTCCACGGCTTAATCTTCTCCTGGGAAGTGGTTGCAATGCTGACAACCTGGGGATGGGGGGGTTTGGTGTGTAGAGCAAGGGTGAGTACACATCAACATACTCAGCAAGTATCCTGTTTGGCTGTGGTGGACTAGCTTTATGTGGGGATAAGCCAAGCAGTTGCTTTTAGTTGGTCAGATTATTATTACTAGTAGAGAAAGCCAAGTTTTAGAATTAACCCACGTTTTTAACCCAAACGTACTCCTTTCCAAACGGAAAGAGTACCACTTACCATTACCAGAGTCAAAACCAAGAACCATCAGTCTCATTGCCACCTGCAAACCGAACATCTCTGATCAAGTACCACTAATCACTGGAGCTCCCTTGGCCGCTCATAACCGTGAGCACGGCTGATATATCAGTTTTCAAACACTCTGCAGAGGTTGTACACTTTACCCACAAGCCGTGATTCCCTTTCTTCCCGGAGAGAGCTACTCCCCATTGACCACTACCTACCTAGGTGGCCCAGCAGGGTATCACTACGTAGCCTTTACAAAGATTCCCTGGGGCTGTAGCCGCCCGTTAGGTTTCCTAAATGTATCGCACTCCTCCCCAAGGGACAAATCAACCTTGGCAGAGCGAGCCGCATACACTGAGCCCCATTGACGGCACGACGGCGAAGCGAACTACACCCTGGATCCTCTAATTATTCAGCTAAGGGCACCCCATTCCACCCTCATGGTTGCACTGTTTTCCTGGGTGGTCATCCAACGAACAGGTCCTTATCGAGAGGCACTCGAGAAACCGCTCGAGCCCCCTTGAAGACCACAGGTATGACATCATAATAAAAGAGGGGAAAACAACATATCATTGACAATTCTCATCATGTTCATTGATTAGAGTTGAGCAATAGCATAAGATTAAGCAATAATAATCCAACCCAGATAGGTAACAAGGACATGGATAACAAAAGCTAGTCAATCCTTAGGTATAAATGTGTAATGCGGGAGGTGAATTAAAGAATGTATAGGACAAAGATAGGTCAAGGGACACTTGCCTCCACCAACCGACTGCTGCTCAGGGGCTTCTCTTGCGAGTTCTTCGGGCTCCTCCACCAGATCGTTCTCTATGCGAGCGCAAACATACATACATCCACACATTTAATACAAAAGAACAAAACACCATACGATAGAATGCAGTAAATACACAGACGTTCCACGCGGGCTCGCAATTACGGTTAAGAGAGAAAGAGGAAAATACAGTCAAGAAACGTTCACGTTACATTATTATAAATTAAACCACTTGCTTAATTGAAGGGCATTAATGTAGACACTACGTTTAGCGTAAAGTAAAGTCATGTTTCATGTCTAATCATTATAAGCAGATGAAGATAAATTAAAAGGATCGTCGCGCGGCGAGACGCGCGACATAGTACTCTAAATCGAATTAAGAAATCAACGACTCATCGTGCGACAGAGCGCACGACGAGACGCTTGCATTAATTATAAAGAGACGTTGAGCGTCACGCGTCGAAACGCACGATGGCATACGTCAACAGAACTGAGTTTAAAGTGGAACGTCGCGTGGCTCGATGCGCGACGTCACACATTAAACAACCTGAAATTAAAAAAAGATCGTCGCGCGACGAAGCGCACGACGCAACACATCAATAGAATCTGAAATTAGATAAATTCGTCGCACAACAAAGCGCGTGACACAGCACGCTAACTAACGGAGTTTGAAATTAACTAAAAACCAAGAATAATCGCCGCGCGCGTGGGGTTGCGCACGCGGGAACGTGTTAGGGGTAAACGGGGGAGAGCGAGGCCGCACCGAGGCCACGCGAGCCACGCCGAGGGCTGGGACGCCGCGCGCAGGGCCCGGGGACGCCGCGCCGGGGGCCGAGCCACCGCGCCGGGGCAGGGGGCCGCGTCGGGGGGCCGAGCCGCGCCGCACCGGGGGTCGTGCCACGCAAGCATGGGAGGGGGGCGGGGCCGTGCCGCCGCGGGCAGGGGAGGGGGCGGGGCCGCGCCGCCGCGGGCAGGGGAGGGGCGGGGGCCGCGCACCGCGCGAGCAGGGAGGGGGGCGGGGGCACCGCCGCGTGAGCAGGGGGGCAGGGGCCGCGCTGCCGCGGCAGGGGAGGGGCGGGGGCCGCGCGCCGCACGAGCAGGGAGGGGGGCGGGGGCACCGTCGCGAGAGCAGGGGGCAGGGGCCGCGCGAGCAGGGGAGGCCGGGGGACACGCGCCGTGCCGGCAGGGGAGGGCAGGGCCGCGCCGCCGCGAGAGCAAGGGAGGGCGGGGGCACGCGCGCAGGGGGAGAAGAGGAGGGAGAGGGAGAGAGAGGAGAAGGGAGGGGAGGGGAGCTCACCTTGGGATCCAACTCCGGCGATCACCGTCTCCAAAACCTAGGGCACCACGGGGAGAGAGAGGTGGAAGAGGGAGAGGTAGGTTGCTGCGCGGGAAATCCAAATGAGAGAGGGAGAGGAGGAGGGGGCGCATGGGGAGGTGGGCAGGGGCGCCAGGGGCACGCGAGCCAGGCTAGGACGGACCGGGTCGGGCTGGGCTGGGCTGGGTTGGGTTGGGCCGGGCCACTTCGCGGATCGAAACCCACGACACGCACGACCCTCAAATGGGCTCTAATCGCGAATCGAAATCCGAGACGGAACGAGACGAACACGCGACATCAAACAAAGAAATGCGCTTCGGCATGATGCAACACCCATGGCACTTAGGTTTTGGTTTGTAAATGACACGGACACCTGTCACTATACTGGTTTGAAATTGGGAAGAAAGAGCGAAACAGGAAGAGAAAAGCGAGTAACGCCCGAATTTGGTGAGAGAAAAGAAGAAAAAATCCTACCCCCAAATTTAGGGCGTTACAAACCTATCCCCCTTAAAAGAATCTCGCCCTCGAGATTCAGGGTTGGCTAGCAAAGAGCTCAGGGTATTTGGCCATCAGATCAACTTCACGCTCCCAGGTTGCTTCTTCCTCAGAGTGGTGGTTCCATCTGACTTTGCACATTCTGATAGTCTTCCTTCGGGTGACTCTGTCTGCCGTCTCAAGGATTTGCGCTGGTTTCTCTATGTAGGTCAAGTCCTCCTGGACCTCCAGACCTTCAACTGGCAACTGCTCTTCTGGCACACGCAGACACTTCTTTAACTGAGACACATGAAAAACATCATGCACAGCAGACAAATTTTCTGGCAGGCTGAGCTGATAGGCCACTTCTCCACGCCTTGCGAGAATCTAATACGGACCAATGTAGCGGGGTGCTAGCTTGCCTTTCACTTCGAACCTTCTGACTCCTCTAATCGGTGACACTTTCAGATAGACAAAGTATCCAACTTCGAAACTCAGCTCTCTTCTTCTTGTGTCTACATAGCTTCGCTGCCTTGATTGCGCTATCTCAGATTCTCTCGGACCATCTTGATGTTCTCTTCAGCTTCAAGCAAAAGGTCTGGCCCAAACACTTGCTTTTCTTCAGGCTGATCCCATTGCAACGGAGTTCTACAACTCCTTCCATAAAGCGCCTAAAATGGTGACATCTTCAAGCTAGCCTGGTAACTGTTGTTATAGGAGAACTCTGCATAAGGCAATCGCTTGTCCCATCCAGACTGATCTTGCAACGCACAGGCTCTCAACATGTCTTCGAGGATTTGATTGGTCCTTTCGGTCTGACCATCTGTCTGCGGATGATAAGCTAAACTGAAATTCAGATGTGTGCCCAAGGCTTCATGCAACTGCTGCCAGAAATGAGAGGTGAACTGTGTTCCTCTGTCTGACAGTATCTTCTTTGGCACACCGTAAAGACAAACGATCCAAGACATGTACAATTCTGCCAATACTGCACTGTTGTAGTTGGTCTTGACTGGTATGAAGTGAGCTGACTTGGTTAGACGGTCCACCACTACCCAAATGGAATCGTAGTCGGCTCGAGTGCGAGGCAATATGACTATGAAATCCATGCTGATTTCATCCCATTTCCACTGAGGGATTTGCAACGGTTGCAACAATCTAGCTGGTCTCTGGTGCTCTGCCTTGATCCGTCGACAACTATCACACATAGCCACATGCTCTGCGATTTCCCTCTTCATTCCGTACCACCAGAATTTCTTCTTCAGATCCTGATACATCTTCTCACTACCAGGGTGAATCGAATAGGCTGTCTCATGAGCTTCCTTGAGGATCAACTCCCGAATAGATTGGACATTGGGAACACACAAGTGGTCATTGAACCATATCACACCTTCTGCATCTTCCCTAAAATCTTTGCCTCTGCCATCTAGAATCAGTCGCCGGATCTCACTGATCTTCTCATCATTCTTCTGTGCTTCTTTGATTTCCCGCTCCAGGGTAGGTTCCAACTCTGTGACTCCTCGCGTGTTGTTCAGAAATTCGAGACTCAACCTGTCAAACTCTTTGGCCAACTCATAAGGCATCGGACGAGCGACCATCAGATTGACCTGACTCTTCCTGCTCAAAGCATCTGCCACCACGTTCGCTTTGCCTGGATGGTAATTAATCTCCAACTCGTAGTCTTTGATCAGCTCTAACCATCTTCGTTGCCTCATATTCAGCTCTGACTGAGTGAATATGTACTTCAGACTCTTGTGGTCTGTGTAAACATCACATTTCTATCCATACAGATAGTGCCTCCATGTCTTCAATGCGTGAACCACTACTGCCAACTCTAGGTCGTGGATTGGGTAATTCTTCTCATGAACCTTCAGTTGTCGGGACGAGTAAGCCACAACTCTTCCCTCTTGCATCAACACACATCCCAAACCTGTGTAACAAGCATCGCAATACACCAAGAAGGGCTTGTGCACATCAGGCAAGACTAAGATAGGCGCTGTAGTCAACTTCTCTTTCAGCGCTTCAAAAGCCTCTTGACATTTCTAGGTCCACTTGAACTCGACCTTGTTGCCTAGCAACACTGTCATTGGTTTCGCAATCTTCGAAAACCCTTCAATGAATCACCGATAATATCTGGCCATTCCAATGAAGCTCTTGATTCCTCGGGCATCTGTTGGCGCTTTCCAGTTCAGAATGTCTGCCACTTTCTTCGGATCCATGGCCAATCCTTCTTTGTTGATTATGTGACCCAAGAACAGGACTTCACTGATCCAGAACTCGCACTTGCTCAACTTTGCATACAACTGGTGCTCTCGCAATCTCTGTAATACCATCCTCAAATGATCTGCATGTTCTTCTTCGCCTTGAGAGTATATCAGAATGTAATCAATAAATATCACCACAAACTTACCAAGATAATCCATGAATACACCATTCATCAAGTTCATAAAGAAGGCTGGTGCATTTGTTAGACCGAAAGACATCACAGTGAACTCATACAACCCATACTTGGTAATGAATGCCGTCTTCGGAATGTCTGAAGGTCGGATCCTGAGCTGATGATAACCTGACCTCGGATCTATCTTGGAGAACACACTGGCTCCTCTCAACTGGTCGAACAAGTCTTCTATTCTGGGCAAGGGGTACTTGTTCTTGATGGTGACTTCATTCAGAGCTCGATAATCGATACACATCCTTCTAGTGTCATCTTTCTTTTCCACAAATAAGACAGGGGCGGCCCAAGGCGAGGTGCTTGGCCAGATGTAACCTTTCTCTAACAGCTCATCAATCTGCTTCTTAAGTTCAACCAACTCTGGTCCTGATACTCTGTAAGCTCTCTTAAAGATGGGGGCGGTTCCCGGAAGAAGTTCTATAGCAAACTCAACCTTCCGCTCTGGTGGCATACCTGGTAAGTCCTTTGGAAACATGTCTGGGAACTCAGGCACAACCTTGATAATCTTAATTGGGTCTGCTTCACTGCTGTAACACCCCTAGTGTTACTGTAACTAAAACTTGAGCATGACATCATAAACATTGGCATTGCATATGTTTGATACACCTAGAGTGCATCCACTAGGTAAAAATTTCAAACAAGTGTAATGTTCTTAGTGTTTTGCAAATAGAACCCTGGATAGGGAGCCTGACCTTAAATAAGGTTCAAAGGGGGTAAAACATAACCCAAGGTGAGAAAACCTAAATGCTTTAGGGAAGAGTCATAAAATGTCCCCAAAAACAAAGTTGAATCACATTTATACCCCTGGGATACCAAAAATCTCAATTAGAACCCTAGAAAACCCTAAAACCAAACCCTAGGGACCTATGTGCAAATTAGTCCACTTTTGGACTAAAGTGCAAAAACCAAGTCAAATAAGTATTTTAAGTCATTTGGTTCACAAATGTGTGGACTTGTAAGCCAAACATTGGATTTTGGACTTAAATGCAAAATGGACCTCAATTAGGTTCTATTCTAAGTCTGAATTTCAGTGTATTGTGCTCATCTTTGAGACCTTGTAACTTCTAAACAAAAGAGATTTTGCCCAAGGTTACCACATCAAAATTGTAGCCCAATTATAGGAGAACAATTTTGCTGAAGAGAGCAAACCATGTTCTTGTGAGAAAATTGGAGATAATCATGCTCAAACTTGGACTGTCAGACTAATATAGTCTGAATCTCAAGTTGACAGTGACTTTGCTCCAAGTTTGAGAGCCATTTTAACCTTGATCCAGTGCTCAACTGATTCCAACCCTTATAGTCGAGTTATTGCTGGTTTATAGCTCTACAAGTTTGCTGTTGAGCTGGACTTGTGTTGCCACTAGAAATTTAGAGAAAATCTCTCTCCAAGTCGGGCTGTCAGGCGACTGAATCCCGTTTTGCCATGGTACAGTATCACGACTGAAGAAGATCAGAACGCCAGCTGGCTCGCTCGTCGCCGGTGAGTCATCGCCGGTGGTCGATCTCGTGCTGCGATTCGTGCACCGGGTACTACAGATAAACTTGACCAGGGTAAAAATCCGGTACCGGATTGAGCTGCGGCTAAGGCCGCCGCACTTCACCCCCCCAGATCATCGCCGGTTGGATGACCTCGTCGCCGATAAGCTACCGTCGTGGCACACCACGTGTCTCTGCGCAGGACTTCCTCACGGTGACTCACCGGTTGCATGCCCGGTGATCACCGGAGCCACTGCCACGGTGAAGGTCACTTTTCCCCGTACCAAGCTCGTCTCCTCTCTCCGGCCGCCCGCACCCCTCGACCAAATTCTTCATCGTCGATCGATGAGCCTATAAATTGCGTGTGACACCAGCTCCGTAGGGTAGTAAGCTATCCAGCCACCACAAATCAGCCCCGGTCATTCACTAAACTCCACGAATTTGGATTTCTCCCCAAAACTGCTTCCGCCACCGTGAACTCACCTCGCCGCGGCCAGCCCCTCTCCCGGTCAGTTCGCCTCCTCCTCTTCCTCGTTCAAGCTTTCCCCTAAGCCTACGATGCTTGTCGAGCCACTGAATTAAACTAGGAGCCCGCCAATCGCTAGGAACACGGCGGTATTGCCGTGATGTTCACGGTCACCGTGGACAGATCACGATAGAACTCCAAATTAGAAATTGAGTGAGGGGAAATACTCTTTAGGGGTAGAATCTGGTGTAAACTAAAGATTAGCATCGGCCTTCGCCCCCTCCGGCCGGTATAGCTCGCCGTTTTTCAGCTGCCGTGCGGAGCACCGTCGTGGACCTGGCCGTGTGAAGAATTAGAAGCTTGAGGGTGTTTCTGTAAACCGTCAGCGACACATAAAAACAGTAAAGGAACTTGTTTCCTGTTACCCAGAACTCTGAGGACCCCTGTGCAAAACTGCCATCGCGCGCGGGCGTGGGCGCGCGTTTCCTGTGGAGTTGGGCTGCTCGGGCCAGTTTAAGCCCAACACTGTTGAGCATTTTTCTTTTTCTTTTTCAGGAGAACTTTAGAAATCCCTAGAAAAATGTAGAAAATTGGTAAAATTGTGAAACTAATTTTCCTAGACTCCTTATTTTCCCTAGAATTTAATAAAAATAGTTTCATGATTTTTAGGTTAAATCAGGAATTTTAAGGTATTTAAAATAGTTTAGATAGTAGTTCTAGATTTTTAAAAGATAAATGGTAATCCCAAAAATGCTCAAAATTTTTATATGAATTTCTCATATTATTTAGAAGCCTTGGGTAGAATTTGGGTTGATTTGGACCTTGTTTGATCACCAAACCCCAAAACACCCCCCTGCCCTGTGAACTCCTTTACTGACTCCGGAAACCTTAAGTTCTCGGAGTTCCATGAAGGAAAATTGTATTCAAGACTTAGATAATAAGTTTATATTATCTTTGCACCCTCATGAGCATTCCATGACATCCATTCTTATACATATGTATGGTTATGATTAGAACACGAAGAAGTGGAAGCCACTGAAGAGCAAGTACCACCACCCTTAGAAACTCAGGCTGAGAATTGTTTCTACTTCGATATTTGTGGATCTGAGCCTGACTCACCCATAAACAAAGGCAAGCCCCGGTGCATTTGCCACCTCCCTTTATGTTTTTAAAATCTTTCTCACTTGCTTGATGCATTAGGTGATAGGAGTTGATTGCCAAAACAATTCATGCATTACCTTCCTTGAAATTGATTACCTTCCTTGATCACCCGTTTTACAAAAGATTTTTGATGCTTAGCCTTGCTTTAGAAAAAAAAATGTTTTGTTTTTACAAAAGATGATTTGGCAAAAGTGGATGGGATGTTTTTGAAAATAAAATTTGATGGTGGATCCATCATGGCCATGATGGGTTCAACATCGGAAAAGATGTACCTCTGCCAGGTACCAACCTTTGGGATTAAATGATTAAGCTGAGACCGGGCGGGTGACTTGCACGAGAAGAGAGTCTTGGTGTAGTGTCTCCGTCTGAGTCGATTAAGGACCTTGTCGATGTAGGCCTGCTGACTGAGGACCCTTTAACTGGTCACATGCCTCGTCATGGGTAAGCTTTGCCTCGGGCGGACTAAGGCCAGAATAAGATAACACGAAATGGGCGTGGAGCGGTGGCGAGAGTAGCGTGTACCCTCGGTGGCAAGAGGCTGGACGGTGGTGTATCTGTGCTCTCGGTTTGCGTGAACCTGATCTGGTCTTAAGAAACCCGGTGGCGGGTTGACATATGCAAGGGTTAAGTGCTACATATGTCGTGTGCTCGGAGATCCTCAGCTGAGTATAATCGATTCGGATCGCCATACCTCCGCGGTTATGGAGACTTGGCCACTGACTTACACGTAGCAATCCACTAAAGATGAAGGGATTGATGAGAAACTGGCTAGTGCAGGACAAGTGTTTGAACTAGGGCAGAAAGAACTCAAGATGCAGGTAACTTTACTTAACCTGAAAATAAAACTGGATTTTTAAGGATCCACTCATAGTAAGCTTTTCTGCAAAACAGAGTCTTTGATTCTTGATAAGCCATACCTTGAATCCCTCTAGCCAGCATACCCTTGAGAGTCTTTTCTTTAGTCGGGTAAGTCTTGCTGAGTAATTCCGTACTTAGGGTTTTATTCCCTATTATTTTTCAGGTCCTAACTTTGTGATGTTGTTGATGGTGTTAAGTGCCGGTGGGCTCGGCCTTCTTATAAGTCTAAGTAACCCTTCTATACTTCTTATTGAGGATGGTCATTTGAGCTAGCATATATTTCAAACTTATACTTTTGTAATTACTCCGATAAAATAATGTAAAATTTTTGTAACCCGTGAAATTTGGTAATAAGATTTCTGCTGCAAAAATGTTGTGTATGTGATTTGTGTTACTTAATCCCGCAGTTCTGGTTGAAAGTGGTTTATCCGATGTCCTTGGGGCAATCGGACAGATCCTGTTGAGTTATCTGGTGCACATGCATGGCTGTCTGAGGTCTTTGGAACAAGGACAGGTGCATGTGGGCCCTATAACTTGGAGGTTCTGCCACAACTGCTATCAACAGCCATCTGATAACAACTTCCTTTCTTCGGCTTAGGCGGAACTAATTCGGTCACCACTTCCTCTCCTAGTGGGGACACCAACTTGATTGTCCTCTTATCACAACTGATAACTGCCTGATACTTATCTAGCCAATTCATCCCTAGGATGACGTCTATTCCCTAAGTACCCATTACTATGAGGTTAGCGGGAAACGCTATCCCCCTTATTTCCACACTTACATTCAAACAAATGCTATCAGCTCGAATTCTACCACCGGCTGAGTCAATTTGAATGGGGGTTGACATGGTAGTTATTGGAAGACTATGTGCTTTTACCCATGATGCAGTAATGAAAGAATGCGTTGCTCCAGTATCAAATAACACTTCTACGATATGGGAGTTGACTGGAAACATACCTACTATCATGTCGGGGGTCTCCTGAACTGCTTCAGCCTCCAAGTGGTTCAGTCTCCCATGATTATAGCGCGGTTGAGAGCGGTTGCCTGCTCCAGGCTGAGACACATTCTGCTTTGCTGGGGCATTGGGGCCTGACTGCTGCTGGGCTACCTTCTTCGGACATTGCATCACCCAATGGCCTTGCTCTCCACAGTGGAAACATGCTCTGTTTCCAACCTAAGCTGGTGCTGCCTGACTGTTCTGCTGGTTTGCTAGGGCAGGTGTAACACCCGGTTTTAAAGAACAAAGCCGGGTGCATCTCATACATGCGCCAAGAAGACAACACATATAATAACAGAGTGTATAGAGATAAATGTCATAAAACATCAGAGTATTTATTACATAGCGGAAGACTTATTACAAAATAAAAGTATAACCATAAAACGAACTAAGGATCGTCGGCGCCAATGTCGACTGAGAAACGCCACCTAGATCAGATCGAACTCCTCGGTGTTAGGCAGCTCCTCTTCAACAACCTGTTCTTCTCCTGTGGGGGGGGGGTGTGAGACAGCAAGAGTGAGCTCACATACGTTCATAGCTCAACAAGTCGTGGGGAATAATGTGGCATGAACTCACCAAAGGTGGGAGTTCATGAAGTGTAAGGCTGATCAATGAGATAAAGGCTAAGGCTGAGCATTGCTTTTATAAGTTGGTCAAAATTTTATTAGCAATTACTAAGTGTAAGTAAATACCAAACCTTAATAATAATAAAGAACAGTAATAATGAAAATAATCCCAAATGCGATGCAAATGTCAAATTAAACTTAAGTTCCATAATTAATCATGTGAGGGTCCGAGCCGCTCATGACCGTGAGCACGGCTAGTATACTAGTTTTACACTCTGCAGAGGTTGCGCATCTTTACCCACAAGTCGTGTATCCCATGTCGCCTGGGTTTGCAAGGCCCTTAGACACTACCGAGGTGAATGGCTAGGGATCCACTACGAGGCCTTTACAAAGTTCCACTAGCTTCCGAAAACCCGCTACAGTTTATGGGAAGATCCAGTAAAGGGTTCCTAGCTGATAGCCATCGCAGCAAAATCAACTAGGGACCTCCCCGCACTGACCTCTCCCCTACTGCCCTTGCCCCTTTCGGGTAAGGTAGTCTTCCACTAGCTTTCCTAGTTAATCAGCCAAGGGCATCCCATACTACCCTTGTGGTAGCACTGTTTTCCCGGGTGGTCGCTCCATGTTCCCATTAATTTAATGATCTTAACATGAACAACAATGATAACAAAATAATAACAGAATAATCATGAATAATGAATCTCCATACCCAATCCACATAAAGCATTAGCAAGTACTACCCAAAAATATTCCAGGGGTGAACAAGGTATAGAGGTAATCAAAACTGGGGTACATAAAGGTTCCCATCAAAATTAACCTATGCAGATCATTAAAATTAATAAGAACATGGCTGGGAAAAGTAAGTGATCAAGGGCACAACTTGCCTGCAATGAGCTCCTGCTCAGCTATCTCAACTTGCTGAACCCCAGTTTCCACAGTAGCTTGCTCGTCTACTCGCATCAACACAACACATACATAGTATAGCCAAAATCAACATCACACCAAACATATGAATCAAATATACAGTAAAGATCTACACATTAAAATGAAACCATAGGGACTGGAATCACTAAATTTGGAGTTATAGATTTTAAGTTATGCCTTTTTAAAGGTTTTATGTGCTTTAAATAGGATTAAATGCGAAATAAATTTCCTTACTGTTTTCATGACAAAACAGAGGCTCTAGGTGATAGAGAATAAAATTATAAAATTTTAGGAACTGAAATGGCTCAATTTGGACTAAAAATGGATTTTCTATGATTTATGCAAGTTCTAAGGTTTATTTTCATATTTAAAATCCAATTTCTAATTCATTTAAATCGATTAAACCAGCACTGGACTGGGCCCCATTAACTGAAAAACGCAGGGGGTTCGGTGTAAAGTTCTGCAGACACAGAGAACAGTGGCCAATGGACGGCGGGTTCTATTTTACGGGAACCCGAGGGCTCTTTAACAAAACGACCCGCGAAGGGGTACGGGCGTTCCAGAGCCGTCCGATTAGAAACGGACGCGCCAGATCAAACCTACATCTAAGCGAACCGGTACCAAATCCTGACCGCCCGATCCGTGATGGACGTATCAGATTTAAAATGCACGGATTGAGTCCTGAGCGTCGGATCCGCATCAGACGGTCGCAGATCGATCGGACGAAGGGGTACGTTTGATCTAATCTCGACCGCACGCGCGGGATCCAACGGCTGCGACAGCTTCGTCTTCCACCCACCCCGTGCAGCGCAAACAGCCACCACGCACGGCGGCGGGGATCGCCGGAGGTCACGATTCCGGCCCTCCCGAGCGCCATACTACAATCCACGCGACCCACGCGAAATTGACGACACGCCGAGCCCCATTCTTCAACTAATTTTGGCCATCACCGAGTATAGGACTCGGTACACGGTGCGCCGTGGTGGTGCCATTGCCGGCGGAAGTGAACCCCGAGCCGCAGTGCCCGAAACCCAAATCCACAAGGTTCTACACCATCTCGAGGCTAGAGTAACAACGGCGCAGGGTCTACTCACCGAAGACGGATGACGGGGAAGCGCAGTCGCGGCGCACGGCGGTGACGCGACTCCGGCTTGAAATTCACTCCCAGTCGTATGTCAACGCGCCCGGTTTCTCCCCGCTGTACAATCCACACCCCCGTAGGGTTGTTCCGGAGCGCACGGCGGAGACGCAGCGAGAGCGATGGTGGCTAGCAACTACGGCGGCCAACGGCGAGGAGTTCTGGCGCGGCGTGAGCTGTCGACGTGGGCGAGGGTGGTCAGCAGGGCACGATCGTGCTATTTGTAGAGCGGCGACTACGGTGTCCGCGACCGGGCCGTGCACAACGAACCCCCGAGGTCACCGCGCACGCCGCCGACGATTTCGCGAGGCGGGTAGCGTGGAGAAGACAGAGCACGGAGGCGAGCGGGTCTTCCGGCTGACGTGTGGGACCTATATGTCATACACGCGGAGCGAAAGGGGCGCAGAGAGCACGCAGCGCGCGGGCGAGGGTCTGACTAGCGGGCCCCAGACCCCAGTGGGCGCGGCGCGGCGACGCTTGAGTGGGCCGCGCGGGTGTCTTCCCCCCTGGTGGGCCGAATGCTGAGGAGGGAAGCCCAGTTATGGTTTTTATCTTTTTCTTTTTATTTTTTTCTGTTTTCTTTCTTCATTTTCAAACTCAATTTGAATTAATTCAAACTTTTGTGGATCCCCTTTTAAAAACTCTATTTTTGCATCTAAAAAATAGTAAGTCTGAAGATATTTATGTATACATTTTATTTATTTTTCCACATCTCTTCTCTTTTCCTTATTTTCAAAACCCTAATTTCAAATTTAGGATTTAAATCAAGTTTCAAATAATTAATACTTCATTATCTTTATCCTCATGGTTTTATTTAATGCACAACACATAAAACTCCAACAAATGCACTTTTTTCTTTATTTTAGCATAACTGTTTTATTTAGTCACTCTCAATTACATAGGTGCTCTTTTTATGATGCAAATAAGACACACAAAATGAGAAGCTTTCTCTCTATTACTCTTGGTATACAACTTGAGTATTACAAATCCTACCCCCCTTAAAAATAATCTCGTCCTCGAGATTTAAGAAGAACTAGAGAAAAGGTGGGGAAAATCTATACGAAGCTCTTCTTCTCTTTCCCAAGTTGCTTCATCTTCACCATGGTGGCTCCATTGAACTTTGCACATCTTTATAACCTTATTCCTCGTAACTCGAGTCAAAGTATCCAAAATCTTGATGGGGTATTCAGCATAAGTCAGATCCCCTTGAACACTAAGGTCTTCCATTGGTAACTGTTCTTCAGGCACTCTGAGACATTTCTTCAGCTGAGATACATGAAATACATCATGAACATCCGCGAGATGATCTGGTAACTCCAATTGATATGCAACTTCCCCCACTCGCTTTAAGATTAAGAAGGGTCCAATAAAGCGAGGGGACAACTTTCCTTTGACTTTGAACCTTCTCATGCCCCGGAGTGGTGACACCTTCAAATAGACATAATCACCCTCCTTAAACTCAAGTAGTCTTCTCCGGGTGTCAGCATAGCTTTTCTGCCTGGATTGTGCAGTTCTCAAATTCTCCCTTATTTGCTGAACTTGTTCCTCTGCTTCTTGTATAATCTCAGGTCCAAACAACTGTCTTTCACCAGTTTGATTCCAATACAAGGGAGTCCTGCACTTTCTGCCATACAAAGCCTCAAACGGTGACATCTTCAAGCTGGCCTGATAGCTATTATTATATGAGAACTCCGCATACGGTAGACTCTTATCCCAACTTCCACCATGCTTAAGAGCACAAGCTCTTAACATATCTTCCAGTACTTGGTTAGTCCTCTCAGTTTGCCCATCAGTCTGGGGATGGTAAGCCGAACTAAAATTCAATCTCGTATCCAATGACTCGTGCAACTGCTTCCAATATCGAGAGGTAAACTGTGATCCTCGATCTGACACAATCTTCTTTGGCACACCATGCAGGCATACAATCCGTGCCATGTACAACTCTGCCAACTTGGCTCCTGAATACGTGGTCTTCACCGGAATAAAGTGGGCTACTTTAGTTAGCCTGTCCACAATCACCCATATAGAATCATATCCAGCAGACGTGCGGGGTAATCCAACAATGAAGTCCATGCCAATCTCTTCCCATTTCCACTCAGGTATCTTCAGTGGATGCAATAGTCCGGCTGGCCTCTGGTGTTCAGCTTTAACTCTTTGGCATACATCGCACATAGCCACATGTGCAGCCACATCTCTCTTTAGTCCATACCACCAATACTTTTGCTTCAAGTCTTGATACATCTTAGTGCTCCCAGGGTGGATAGAATAAACTGAATCATGTGCTTCCTTCAATATGGTTTCCCGAAGACTATCAATATCGGGAACACAGATCCGATTCTTGAACCATATCGTGCCTTGCTCATCCTCTGTGAACTCCGGACCTCTTCCTTCAGTAATAAGATCCTTAATCTCCTGAATCTTAGCATCACCAATTTGACCCTTCCGAATCTCTTGTTCCAAGGTAGGTTCCAATTCAATAGTCACTCCTTCCGTATGTGTAACAATTCCCAGGTTGAGCCTCTCAAAATCCTTTGCCAATTCATCAGGTAGCTGAACAACGAAAGCGGAGTGAACATGCTCCTTCCGACTCAAGGCATCAGCAACCAAATTCGCCTTGCCTGGGTGATAGTGAATTTCCAAGTCATAATCCTTAATGAGCTCCAACCAACGACGCTGTCTGAGATTGAGATCCTTCTGAGTGAATATATACTTCAAACTCTTATGATCCGTATATACTTGGCACTTAGTTCCCATAATGTAGTGTCTCCAAATCTTCAGTGCATGCACAACTGCTGCCAATTCCAAATCATGAGTGGGGTAGTTCAATTCATGCTTCCTCAACTGACGAGATGCATAGGCAATCACATGACCATCTTGCATAAGCACACATCCAAGTCCTTGGCCACATGCATCACAGTAAATGTCAAATCCCTTCTGCAGATCCGGCATAATCAATACTGGAGGTGACATCAATCTTTCCTTCAATTGATCAAAGCTTTCTTGACACTTCTCATCCCACTTGAATTCTCTTCCTTTCTCCAAAAGCGATGTCATGGGCTTAGCAATCTTAGAAAATCCCTCGATAAATCTCCGATAATATCCTGCGAGTCCCAAGAAACTCCGAATCTCAGTGACTGTAGTGGGCACTCTCCACTCCATAATCTCCTTGACTTTAGCAGGATCCACGGCTATTCCTCCATTAGAAATAATATGACCAAGGAATGGCACCTTGTCAATCCAAAACTCACACTTGCTAAACTTAGCGTAGAGCTCATTATCTCGTAACTTCTGTAGCACCAACCTTAGATGTTCTTCATGGTCACTCTCATTCTTAGAATAGATAAGGATATCGTCGATGAACACCACGACGAATCTGTCCAAGTATTCCATAAACACCTTATTCATCAAATTCATGAAGTAAGCTGGTGCATTGGTTAGTCCAAATGACATAACAGTGAACTCATATAATCCATATCGGGTTGAGAAAGCCGTCTTTGGAATATCCGATGGTCTAATCTTCATCTGATGGTATCCCGATCGGAGATCAATCTTCGAAAATACTCTTGCTCCTCGCATCTGATCAAATAAATCCTCAATACGGGGCAACGGGTACTTGTTCTTCACCGTAACATCATTAAGAGATCTATAATCCACACACATCCGTTGCGATCCGTCCTTCTTCTGCACAAATAACACCGGTGCTCCCCAAGGTGATGAACTTGGACGAATATAACCAGCCTCTTGTAACTCCGTCAACTGCTTCTTTAGTTCCTTCAACTCTTCTACGGACATTCTATATGGCCGTTTAGAAATAGGGGCAGTTCCAGGCAAGAGATCAATAACAAACTCAACTTCTCTATCAGGTGGCATTCCTGGTAACTCCTCTGGAAAGACGTCCGGAAAATCTCTAACCACCCGGATGTTGTCACCAACAAACTCCTCAGGCATGAAGAACATTGCACGCATGGATGAGGAGGTTACTGCAATATTAACTTGAAATCTTTCTCCCTTAGTGGTAGTGAGTTCTACGGTACCTCTACCACATGCTATAACGGCCTTTGCCTTCCTTAGCCATGACATTCCAAGGATCAGATCTATACTGCTTGACTCTAATATTATAGCAGTAGCTCCAAAATCTCTACCCATAATAGTCAATGTCAATCTACGTGTCATTTGATTTGCCTCAACAGGCCCTTTAGGTGTAATTACTATCAGGGGTTTTCTCATATTTAGCAGTGGTATTTCATTTGTGTTGGCATATCTAGCAGACATGAATGAATGTGTAGCACCAGAATCAAATAATATTGTTGCAGGAATTGCATTAACATAAAACATACCAATCACGAGGTCCCCTCCGTCCGGAGTATCATCAACACTGACTTGATTCACCCTGGCTATAGAATATCCCTTGCCAGGGGTCTGTTGCTTGTTTTGAGCTGGAGTAGTGGCAATCCTCTGTGGGCAGACATTTGCATAATGACCAATCTTCCCACACTTGAAACATTGAGTGCCCTGACTCTGTCCTGCAAACTTCGTCGGGGTGCCAGTGGGTGTAGCCTGTCGAGTAGGTGTCCTCAATGGTGATTGCTGAACTGGGCGCGGTCCTCCTGGTCGAGGCGGTGTACTCTGTGGTGAACTGTATCGAGGACGAACACTGCTGCTTCCTTGTCCCTGTGAGATAGCCTTCCTCTTCAAATCGCCCAGTTGAACACGCTTGTGTTCAATAGCCAGTGCCTTATCAAGCAGTCTCTGAAATGATGGAAATGTGTGTGCCACAAGAGCATACTGCAGTGGTCCATTAAGTCCTTCAATGAAATGCTCCTGCTTCCTTTCATCCTCAGCAACTTCCTCTGGAGCATATCTGGATAGCTGAATAAACCTGTCGCGGTACTCGCTGACTGACATACTTCCTTGCTTCAGCGACAGAAACTCCTTCTTCTTAATCTTTATCATACCAGCTGGAATATGATAGTTCCTGAATTGTGTGCTGAACTCTGCCCAAGTAATAGTATCCGCAGCATCATGGGCAGCAGTATAAGAATCCCACCAGTCAGCAGCAGGACCTGTCAGACGTCCAGAAGCATATAAGACCTTCTCCCGATCAGTGCATTGTGCAATATTCAGCATCTTCTCAATTGACTTCAACCAATCGTCTGCATCAAGTGGATCCGGCGAGCTGGCGAAGGTCGGTGGCTTGTGACTCATAAACTCCCGGTGCTTGTCACGAGGTGGAACTGGTGGTGGTGGTGGAGGCAGTGGCACTTGTTGCTGCTGTTGCTGTTGCTGAAGCTGTTGTTGCGCCCTCCTTTCTTGACGTATCTCATCTCTCTCCTGGCGCAACTCCTGGCGTATGTCTTCTCTTTCCTGTCGCATCTCTTGGCGTTCTTGCTGCATCTGGGCACGCATATCAGCCATGGTGTCTGCCATCTGCTGCATCACCGCCATCTGAGCAGCAACCAATGGGTCAACCCCGCCGGGTGGAGGATTAGGAGGATTCATCCCTGCAGGCTGTGGCTGAGGTTGTCTTCGAGTGTGTTGGTTAGGAGGCAAGTCAATTCCACCACCCCTCCTGGTATTGACCATCTGAGTTAGATACATATGGTAAGAAAGAGCAGTAGACAAGGCAGTAATTACAAATCATGTTACTTTGGGGGATTTATTAGCTAAGCAGATTAATATTTCACCTACTATAGCTAATACAATACCTTATAGTGGTACATGCTAAAATGTCCATCTATACTATTCCAATCAATCAAAGAAGCAAATCAGGCATTGATCATCAGAACAATCAACCAATATTTTTAATAGAGAAAATAGTTTTAAATTTTGTCTTAGGCTTCCTATCTCTTAAAATGTCATAAGGGTAGGGATTCCAAGGTTTGAAATCCATCTTGTCTCAGAGTAGAAAAGGTAAGAATGATCAGAGTAGAACAGTAGAAGGTGAGACTGGATCAAGATAAGTGTAGAAAGAATCAGAGTAAGGTGAGTGTAGAATGAATCAGAATGAGATAAGTAGGTAAGGGTCTGTCCAGTCTATCTAGGTTTCGTCCTACAGTCAACATTTCCTCTGATACCACTTCTGTAACACCCGGTTTTAAAGAACAAAGCCGGGTGCATCTCATACATGCGCCAAGAAGACAACACATATAATAACAGAGTGTATAGAGATAAATGTCATAAAACATCAGAGTATTTATTACATAGCGGAAGACTTATTACAAAATAAAAGTATAACCATAAAACGAACTAAGGATCGTCGGCGCCAATGTCGACTGAGAAACGCCACCTAGATCAGATCGAACTCCTCGGTGTTAGGCAGCTCCTCTTCAACAACCTGTTCTTCTCCTGTGGGGGGGGGTGTGAGACAGCAAGAGTGAGCTCACATACGTTCATAGCTCAACAAGTCGTGGGGAATAATGTGGCATGAACTCACCAAAGGTGGGAGTTCATGAAGTGTAAGGCTGATCAATGAGATAAAGGCTAAGGCTGAGCATTGCTTTTATAAGTTGGTCAAAATTTTATTAGCAATTACTAAGTGTAAGTAAATACCAAACCTTAATAATAATAAAGAACAGTAATAATGAAAATAATCCCAAATGCGATGCAAATGTCAAATTAAACTTAAGTTCCATAATTAATCATGTGAGGGTCCGAGCCGCTCATGACCGTGAGCACGGCTAGTATACTAGTTTTACACTCTGCAGAGGTTGCGCATCTTTACCCACAAGTCGTGTATCCCATGTCGCCTGGGTTTGCAAGGCCCTTAGACACTACCGAGGTGAATGGCTAGGGATCCACTACGAGGCCTTTACAAAGTTCCACTAGCTTCCGAAAACCCGCTACAGTTTATGGGAAGATCCAGTAAAGGGTTCCTAGCTGATAGCCATCGCAGCAAAATCAACTAGGGACCTCCCCGCACTGACCTCTCCCCTACTGCCCTTGCCCCTTTCGGGTAAGGTAGTCTTCCACTAGCTTTCCTAGTTAATCAGCCAAGGGCATCCCATACTACCCTTGTGGTAGCACTGTTTTCCCGGGTGGTCGCTCCATGTTCCCATTAATTTAATGATCTTAACATGAACAACAATGATAACAAAATAATAACAGAATAATCATGAATAATGAATCTCCATACCCAATCCACATAAAGCATTAGCAAGTACTACCCAAAAATATTCCAGGGGTGAACAAGGTATAGAGGTAATCAAAACTGGGGTACATAAAGGTTCCCATCAAAATTAACCTATGCAGATCATTAAAATTAATAAGAACATGGCTGGGAAAAGTAAGTGATCAAGGGCACAACTTGCCTGCAATGAGCTCCTGCTCAGCTATCTCAACTTGCTGAACCCCAGTTTCCACAGTAGCTTGCTCGTCTACTCGCATCAACACAACACATACATAGTATAGCCAAAATCAACATCACACCAAACATATGAATCAAATATACAGTAAAGATCTACACATTAAAATGAAACCATAGGGACTGGAATCACTAAATTTGGAGTTATAGATTTTAAGTTATGCCTTTTTAAAGGTTTTATGTGCTTTAAATAGGATTAAATGCGAAATAAATTTCCTTACTGTTTTCATGACAAAACAGAGGCTCTAGGTGATAGAGAATAAAATTATAAAATTTTAGGAACTGAAATGGCTCAATTTGGACTAAAAATGGATTTTCTATGATTTATGCAAGTTCTAAGGTTTATTTTCATATTTAAAATCCAATTTCTAATTCATTTAAATCGATTAAACCAGCACTGGACTGGGCCCCATTAACTGAAAAACGCAGGGGGTTCGGTGTAAAGTTCTGCAGACACAGAGAACAGTGGCCAATGGACGGCGGGTTCTATTTTACGGGAACCCGAGGGCTCTTTAACAAAACGACCCGCGAAGGGGTACGGGCGTTCCAGAGCCGTCCGATTAGAAACGGACGCGCCAGATCAAACCTACATCTAAGCGAACCGGTACCAAATCCTGACCGCCCGATCCGTGATGGACGTATCAGATTTAAAATGCACGGATTGAGTCCTGAGCGTCGGATCCGCATCAGACGGTCGCAGATCGATCGGACGAAGGGGTACGTTTGATCTAATCTCGACCGCACGCGCGGGATCCAACGGCTGCGACAGCTTCGTCTTCCACCCACCCCGTGCAGCGCAAACAGCCACCACGCACGGCGGCGGGGATCGCCGGAGGTCACGATTCCGGCCCTCCCGAGCGCCATACTACAATCCACGCGACCCACGCGAAATTGACGACACGCCGAGCCCCATTCTTCAACTAATTTTGGCCATCACCGAGTATAGGACTCGGTACACGGTGCGCCGTGGTGGTGCCATTGCCGGCGGAAGTGAACCCCGAGCCGCAGTGCCCGAAACCCAAATCCACAAGGTTCTACACCATCTCGAGGCTAGAGTAACAACGGCGCAGGGTCTACTCACCGAAGACGGATGACGGGGAAGCGCAGTCGCGGCGCACGGCGGTGACGCGACTCCGGCTTGAAATTCACTCCCAGTCGTATGTCAACGCGCCCGGTTTCTCCCCGCTGTACAATCCACACCCCCGTAGGGTTGTTCCGGAGCGCACGGCGGAGACGCAGCGAGAGCGATGGTGGCTAGCAACTACGGCGGCCAACGGCGAGGAGTTCTGGCGCGGCGTGAGCTGTCGACGTGGGCGAGGGTGGTCAGCAGGGCACGATCGTGCTATTTGTAGAGCGGCGACTACGGTGTCCGCGACCGGGCCGTGCACAACGAACCCCCGAGGTCACCGCGCACGCCGCCGACGATTTCGCGAGGCGGGTAGCGTGGAGAAGACAGAGCACGGAGGCGAGCGGGTCTTCCGGCTGACGTGTGGGACCTATATGTCATACACGCGGAGCGAAAGGGGCGCAGAGAGCACGCAGCGCGCGGGCGAGGGTCTGACTAGCGGGCCCCAGACCCCAGTGGGCGCGGCGCGGCGACGCTTGAGTGGGCCGCGCGGGTGTCTTCCCCCCTGGTGGGCCGAATGCTGAGGAGGGAAGCCCAGTTATGGTTTTTATCTTTTTCTTTTTATTTTTTTCTGTTTTCTTTCTTCATTTTCAAACTCAATTTGAATTAATTCAAACTTTTGTGGATCCCCTTTTAAAAACTCTATTTTTGCATCTAAAAAATAGTAAGTCTGAAGATATTTATGTATACATTTTATTTATTTTTCCACATCTCTTCTCTTTTCCTTATTTTCAAAACCCTAATTTCAAATTTAGGATTTAAATCAAGTTTCAAATAATTAATACTTCATTATCTTTATCCTCATGGTTTTATTTAATGCACAACACATAAAACTCCAACAAATGCACTTTTTTCTTTATTTTAGCATAACTGTTTTATTTAGTCACTCTCAATTACATAGGTGCTCTTTTTATGATGCAAATAAGACACACAAAATGAGAAGCTTTCTCTCTATTACTCTTGGTATACAACTTGAGTATTACAGCAGGAAGACGAGGTGCCTGCTGATTCTGCCTCTGAAACTGACCTCCTCCTGACTGATTGTTCTGACAATTCTGATACGGGTGCTGAGGATACTGCCTTTGGAACTGCTGATGCTGAGGTGGACGCTGGTTCTGCCTGAACTGCTGAGGCTGATTGCCTGAGAAACGAGGATGATTGCTGCTTCCAAGCTGGGGTCCACTGATCTTGCGCTTGCGATCCTCCATCTCCTTACGCTTCCTCTCTATCATGATTGCTCTGTCAATCAGGTGGTGGAATGTCGGGAAGGTATGATTCATCAGCTGATAATGTAGAGGGTCGACCAAGCCTCTTAGGAAACGGTACTATCGCTTGGCATCGGTGTTGACATCTTCAGGAGCGTAGCGAGACAACTGCAGAAACCTGTCCCGGTACTCACTGACAGACGATGACCCTTGTTTGAGGGCCAGGAACTCCTCCTTCTTCACTGTCATCAGACCTGCAGGAACATGGTACTGACGAAAGCTACCTCTGAATTCCTCCCAGGTGATGGTGTCGGGGTTGGCATGGGTGGCGAGATAAGACTCCCACCATGACTGAGCTGCTCCTCTTAACAGACGAGGACCATACAAGACTTTCTCCCTGTCATCACACTGAGCGGTATGCAACTCCCGCTCCACAGTGCGTAGCTAGTCTTCAGCATCCATGGGGTCAGAAGAGTGAGCGAACGTTGGGGGATGACCTCTCATGAATTCAGCACGCTTGTCTCTGAGCATCTGAGGCATCTGAGGTTGAGGTGGTGGTTGTTGCTGCTGCTGCTAAATGGCGGCCAGAGTCTGACCGATGGCTTGAACTGCCTGAGTCTGCATCAGGAACATCTGCTCGATGGACATCGGGGGCGGGGGCAGCAGTTGCTGTTGCTGGGGTGCCTCATCCTGCTGAGCTGGCCGCTCCTGCTGAGCACGCCTTCCTCCTCTGCGCCTATTTTCTGACATCTGCAGAATGCAACCACACATCAGAACTAATCTTGTAAATCTTGCAGCATAAGAAAAGAGTATAGAATTCTCCACAACACTGAACAGATGAGCATCTTCACTGATCTCCAACACAGACCACACAGCTTCTTAGATAAAGAGGAAAGTGGAACAAAAGGCTTCCCAACTAAATAGCTAACTCCTTTAACATATAACAGGTAAACCAAAATGCAGGGAATACCCACACTCTGGTGACAGTCATTACAAAGATCCAAATCAAACATAGTTCATCATGGCAAACATAAATGCACAGGATATAGCAAACTACCCTGTCTAACTAAGACTAACTAAGAGCGAGACTAACACTAAGACTGTAGCTTCTACATATATATTTCGTATTAATTACAAGATCCAACTCTGACGATCTATGGTTCTAGATTTATCTTGGTCTTGCAGTCGAGATTGCCATAAGGCTAGTGTCCACGCCAAGGTGAGCGGTACGGGTGCTGAGTCCCGATGGGAGCGAGGGAACCATCGTCCAGATGACGACGTTCCGCGCGCTCAGCCCGCAGCAGGGCGATCTCAGCATGAGCCCTACTCAGCTCGTCTAATGCATGGTCCAGCTCCGTGTTTAGCACGGCGGCTAGGTTGACTGTGCTGCTCAACCTATGATTGTCCTCACCAACAGGTGAAACAATCACGCCTCCTGTGCTGCCAGATGGATGGTGGGGGTAATACTTCAGGTTGAGATCGTTGGCTACCCCGCCAAGAACTGAGCAGTAGTGCGAAAGCGCACGCCATGCAGCATCTTGCATGGCCGCCTCAGCTGAGTCCCGCTCAGAGATAGAATAATGTTCCGAGCAGACCTCAGCACCCCAGAGACTGTTCTCCGGACGGCGCACTAAGCAGGTCACTTCCCATCGGTCCGGGTAGATCCCGCGACTATGCTGGTAGACCACACAACGATACTCGATAGACCAAGTACGCCGGTCAAGTGCCTGACGTAGCAGGGGGTCGAGCGCATCATGGAAGTGACACCCGCGAGTAGCGTCGCGAGTGATGGGTCGACCAACCCATCCTTCCGGCTCCTGGTCAGCAGAAAAGTTGGTGGCGTGGCTCGAACTGCTGTCGCCTCCTCCGTCGTCTGGGTCTCCTCCAGCAGCTACTCCAGGGGCTGGGGCGCCCAGTGGTGGTGCAGGGGGCGCCTCCAGAGGAAGCACGGGGGAGCAGCTCCTCACAGACTCTATCTTATGCTGGAGCGAGAAAGAAGAGCCCTGCTGCTCCTGTCGTCGATGTTCCTGCTCCTCATGCAGGCGGTGGTGCAGCCTCTCCAAGTGACTGGACTGACCGGCCACAGGACGGCGAAGCGGACGCTCCACGAGACGAGAGGGTAAGAAGGGGATGACAGACTTCCGTGCGGTGTGTCTAAGACGAGCCATCTACAAAAGACACCGCAAGCAAAAGAGTGAGAACAGAACTAGTATGACCAGCAAGTAAACCATAAATAAATGAAGGACTAGAATAAAACACAATTTTCAGCAAGGTATAGTATATAGTAGAACATAGTTTTGGTCGATATGACCAACTTTTGAAGGGATACCAAAGTCAAGGCAAGGACAGAGGTCTATAATCCTTAGAACGACCATTTTACTCTAGGTTAGCGGTCCTACAGTCAGCACGGCTCTGATACCACCTATGTCACACCCGGTTTTAGAAGGCAAACCGAATGCGAACCATGTACGTGTCAGGATCAGCAATTCACGTACACAGCAGTTACATAACATGGACATCATCACACAGTGCTCAAATAGTATTAAAAAGGGAAATAGTCGATTACATCATATGTCTGAGACATCCATATAGTCCTTACAATAAATCAAAGTGCGGAAAAGAAACGTAGATAAACGCGGCCTTCACAGGCAGCCGACTGGGGGTTGCCGCTAACCCACGCCTAGAACTCATCATAATCTTGGAACTCCTGATGGTCTCCTTCCATGGCTTCATCTTCTCCTGAGCAGTGGTTGCAATGCTGACAACCTGGGGATGGGGGGGTATGGTGTGTAGAGCAAGGGTGAGTACACATCAACATACTCAGCAAGTATCATGTTTGGCTGTGGTGGACTAGCTTTATTTGGGGATAAGCCAAGCAGTTGCTTTTAGTTGGTCAGATTATTATTACTAGTAGAGAAAGCCAAGTTTTAGAATTAACCCACGTTTTTAACCCAAACGTACTCCTTTCCAAACGGAAAGAGTACCACTTACCATTACCAGAGTCAAAGCCAAGAACCATCAGTCTCATTGCCACCTGCAAACCGAACATCTCTAATCAAGTACCACTAATCACTGGAGCTCCCTTGGCCGCTCATAACCGCGAGCACGGCTGATATATCAGTTTTCAAACACTCTGCAGAGGTTGTACACTTTACCCACAAGTCGTGATTCCCTTTCTGCCCGGAGAGAGCTACTCCCCATTGACCACTACCTACCTAGGTGGCCCAGCAGGGTATCACTACGTAGCCTTTACAAAGATTCCCCGGGGCTGTAGCCGCCCGTTAGGTTTCCTAAATGTATCGCACTCCTCCCCAAGGGACAAATCAACCTTGGCAGAGCGAGCCGCATACACTGAGCCCCATTGACGGCACGACGGCGAAGCGAACTACACCCTGGATCCTCTAATTATTCAGCTAAGGGCACCCCATTCCACCCTCATGGTTGCACTGTTTTCCTGGGTGGTCATCCAACGAACAGGTCCTTATCGAGAGGCACTCGAGAAACCGCTCGAGCCCCCTTGAAGACCACAGGTATGACATCATAATAAAAGAGGGGAAAACAGCATATCATTGACAATTCTCATCATGTTCATTGATTAGAGTTGAGCAATAGCATAAGATTAAGCAATAATAATCCAACCCAGATAGGTAACAAGGACATGGATAACAAAAGCTAGTCAATCCTTAGGTATAAATGTGTAATGCGGGAGGTGAATTAAAGAATGTATAGGACAAAGATAGGTCAAGGGACACTTGCCTCCACCAACCGACTGCTGCTCAGGGGCTTCTCCTGCGAGTTCTTCGGGCTCCTCAACCAGATCGTTCTCTATGCGAGCGCAAACATACATACATCCACACATTTAATACAAAAGAACAATACACCATACGATAGAATGCAGTAAATAAACAGACGTTCCACGCGGGCTCGCAATTACGGTTAAGAGAGAAAGAGGAAAATACAGTCGAGAAACGATCACGTTACATTATTATAAATTAAACCACTTGCTCAATTGAAGGGCATTAATGTAGACACTACGTTTAGCATAAAGTAAAGTCATGTTTCATGTCTAATCATTATAAGCAGATGAAGATAAATTAAAAGGATCGTCGCGCGACGAGACGCGCGACATAGTACTCTAAATCGAATTAAGAAATCAACGACTCGTCGTGCGACAGAGCGCACGACGAGACACTTGCATTAATTATAAAGAGACGTTGAGCGTCGCGCGGTGAAACACACGATGGCATACGTCAACAGAACTGAGTTTAAAGTGGAACGTCGCATGGCTCAACGCGCGACGTCACACATTAAACAACCTGAAATTAAAAAAAAGATCGTCGCGTGATGAAGCGCACGACGCAACACATCAATAGAATCTGAAATTAGATAAATTCGTTGCGCGATGAAGCGCGCGACACAGCACGCTAACTAACGGAGTTTGAAATTAACTAGAAACCAAGAATAATCGCCGCGCGTGGGGTTGCGCACGTGGGAACGCGTTAGGGGTAAACGGAGGAGAGCGAGGCCGCGCCGAGGCCACGCGAGCCACGCCGAGGGCCGGGACGCCACGCGCAGGGGCCGGGGACGCCACTCCGGGGGCCGAGCCGCTGCGCCGGGGCAGGGGGCCGTGCCGCGCGAGCAGGGGAGGGGGCGGGGCCGTGCCACCGTGGGCAGGGGAGGGGCGGGGGCCGCGCGCCGCACGAGCAGGGAGGGGGCGGGGGCGCCGCTGCGCGAGCAGAGGGGCAGGGGCCGCACCGCCACGGGCAGGGGAGGGGGCGGGGCCGCGCCGCCGTGGGCAGGGGAGGGGCGGGGGCCGCGCTCCGCGCGAGCAGGGAGGGGGCGGGGGCATCACCGCGCGAGCAGGGGGGCAGGGGCCGCGCCGCCGCGCGAGCAGGGGTGGGCGGGGGCCACGCACCGCTCTGGCAGGGGAGGGCGGGGGCGCGCGCGTAGGGGGAGAAGAGGAGGGAGAGGGAGAGAGAGAGGAGAAGGGAGGGGAGGGGAGCTCACCTCGGGATCCAACTCCGGCGATCACCGTCTCCAAAACCTAGGGCACCACGGCGAGAGAGAGGTGGAAGAGGGAGAGGGAGGTTGCTGCGGGGGAAATCCAAATGAGAGAGGGAGAGGAGGAGGGGGCGCATGGGGAGGTGGGCAGAGGCGCCAGGGGCACGCGGGCCAGGCCGAGCCGGGTTGGGCTGGGCTAGGCTGGGTTGGGTTGGGTTGGGCCGGGCCACTTCACGGATCGAAACCCACGACACGCACGACCCTCAAACGGGCTCCAATCAGGAATCGAAATCCGAGACGGAACGAGATGAACACGCGACATCAAACAAAGAAATGTGCTTCGGTATGATGCAACACCCATGACACTTAGGTTTTGGTTTATAAATGACACGGACACCTGTCACTATACTGGTTTGAAATTGGGAAGAAAGAGCGAAACAGGAAGAGAAAAGAGAGTAATGCCCGAATTTGGTGAGAGAAAAGAAGAAAAAATCCTACCCCCAAATTCAGGGCGTTACACCTGGTGTCTTGGAGCTCTAAGAAGCAAAACTGTGTTGCACTTTCCACTACAGAGGTCGAATACATAGCTGCTGGTGCTTGTTGTGCTCAGTTGCTATGGATGAAGCAAACCTTGAGAGATTTTGGCTATGATTTTAAAAGAATCCCACTACTATGTGACAATGAGAGCGCCATTAAACTAGCCAACAATCTCGTGCAACACTCTAGAACCAAACACATAGACATAAGACACCATTTTCTGAGGGACCATGAAGCAAAATGAGATATCGAATTATGTTATGTAAACACAGAAAATCAACTAGCCGATATCTTCACAAAACCCCTCGATGAGACTAGATTTTGCTTTCTTAGGAGTGAATTAAATATCTTGGATTCTCGCAACTTAACTTGAAAACGGACATAAAGATTGTTTATTCACTATTCTTTGTTTGATAGTTTTAAAGCTTAGTGATGATCATTCAAAACTTGGTGAAAATGTTAAAATTCAAATGAGTTTTAGTGTTAAAACTTTTTAAATTTTTTCACTCGAAGCTCAACTCGCTTGGCCAGCTGAACTTTCTAGTTCAGCTGGAGGAGGCCAGCTGAACTTCAGCTCAGTTGATTTTAACCAGGAATAACCTGGACCTTCCTGGCCGAAACCGGTTGAACCGGTATTGGGGACCGGTTGAACTAGTCTGGTTCTGACCGGTCAGCCTGACCGGTTTTCTGTCTGCGCAGTCACTTTTGCAGTCTATGTTAGCGCCTTTTCAGATGATTGTTTTAGGCTGCGCAACAGCTTTTGCAGTCGTCAGGTCACGTTTGGGCAGCGCCTTTTTAACTTTTGCTTTTGGAATCTGCAGCTTTATTTAATGTCCCATCAGGTCACTTCATTGCAGTGTCTTTTCAGTCACTTTTTGGAGCACTTTTTCAGAGATTTGTGCAGCGCCTTTTTCAGCTTTTACTTTTTATAGAATCTGCTTTTTACTTTTCAGACTTGTCAGCTGTAAATTTTTCAGATGTGTCAGAACTTTTTTCCCTTTATCCTCTTGACCGATTCTGGTCCTCAGACCACGCTGCTCAATAGCGGTTGAACCGGTCCTAGGGGCGATTGAACCGGTCCTGGGTGACCAGCTCAAGTGCCTATTTATATGCGCCCCCCTTCTCTTCCCTCACTCACAACCATTCAAGACTTAGTCTCTCAGCCTTGTTTGAGCCTCCTCACTCACTCACGTCAACCGATCCAACTTTCTAAAGCCTCTCCAAACATGGTGCGTCGCCGCAACCCATCCGTGATTGAGTTCAGCAGCGACTCGGATGAGATTTAGGAGGAATCTCTGGTTCCCTCTCCTCCGCCTCGTCGTTCCCTCTCTAAGAGAGGACGCGGCTCTGGTAGAATGGAAGGAGAGGGTTCCTCTATGCCCTCGCAGCCGGCTCATGGGAGGCACCAAAAAGTTGGCGCCACTCGTCCTCGTCGCAGCACTTCCTCCTCTGGATATGCTCCTTGCTAGGAGGATGGGACATTCGACGACTTCGTTGATCTTCCGGCGTCTGATGCACTCTACATCACCGGCCTGCACATGCATCCGGCGAATGTTACCCGCGGACCAAATGAACCTCCTGTCAACTTCTCTCTGAAGGGAGTGGACACCCTTCAGCGCCTGAGGTTCACTAACCCTTCTATCACTCCTCGTCATCCTAGTGTCCAGGACCCTCGGTTCTGGAATCTTTTCCAGGCTGATTTCTACAATTCAGTCATTTTCTCCAAGAAACACCCAGACGTTAGACATCGGTTTATTGACTGGGAAGGATGTGAGAACATGGGAGATACTGACATGACGTCAACTCTCCACAACTTGGAGAGAAAGGAGTTAAAAAAATATTATGACCATGGAATACCCCTGGAACGACGAGGTGGTAGCTCAGTTTTATGCCACCCTCTAGGTCAAGAAAGTAGATGAAGAAGCCGATGGGTATGATTACCCTGTCATGTATTTCTTCATCCAGGGGAACTGGCACAAAGTCAGTTACCGTCGTTTTGCCCATATTCTGGGCTTCTCTGATGCTGATATTCAGGGCAGCAACATGCGAGTCCATGACATTAAGCTATCCATGCGGGAAGAGACTAAATTTATTCATGTCTCTATGGATCGGGAGTTCTGGACCACCGCCAACATGCATAGGTACTACAGGTACCTTAACTCTTTGTCCAAGATGACTGTTCTCCCGAAGGGTGGGAATCAAATGAACGTCCTTGGGGAGAGTCGGGTCTTCCTTCTCCTCCTTGCTCCCAACAGTCTCGCCCGCATTAATGTGTTTGACATGATCTGGGAAGAGATCATTCGTGCTTCGTGGTCTCCTCTTAAAGGGTGTCTTCATGCACCCTTTATCATGAAGATGATTGAAGTGGTCACCCAGACTCACTTCGAAAAACCTGTCAAACACTCCCGCTACGTACCCTACTAGGTTAATTCCTCCAACCCAGCTGCTCGTACGAAGCGGGCTCCCTCAGGGTCTGGAGGCCCTGCCTCCTTTGACGAGCCACCTCCTCAGCCTCCACATCACCCATCCTCCTCTCGCGTCGCCGCTGCCTCGCGTCTGATGGACCGCAGCGGGAGAGGAAGTGGTCCGGGCTAGGGACGGGGTAGAGGCCGAGGACTTTTCATTCGTCTGGCCAAGGGCCTTCTTGGTGTCTTCGCCATGTGTCGCACCCCGGCTGTCGAGGAGTCTGTGCGCCATCGCAGGATCGACCGGTTGCATGAGGATTTTCTTTGTTATGCAGCCGAGACTGGTCATCCTCTCCCTCCTAGGTCCCCTCCACCTCCAGCCCCTACCTTCCCCGCAAACCTTAATGAGTGGCACCAACAGGAGTTTGGTGTGCCATTCATTACCCTGGAGGATGAGGTCGAGGACTATGATGACCCTTTCTACACCTCGGATCCTCCTCATCCTCCTCCTCCCTACTCGGGTCAGGGACCCACTCCCGGTGACCCCAGGCTGTCCGGCTCTGGTCACTATCCTTGTCCTCCCTACCTAGGTCCGGGACCCATTCCTGGTGACCCGCGGCCTTCCGGCTCTGGTTACCATCACCACCCTCCTCCTCCACCTCCTCCTCATCATCGTACATCTTCTGCATCCGGTTTTTCTGAAGGTGATGAGCCCCCTAGGGACTCCTCACTCGAGGAAGACATGATGAGGACTTTCTTTCCCGACTACACATCATATCCTTCATTCTATCCTCCTCCTAGAGGATATTGATTCATGTGTCCTCTTCTCCCTCTCTCTTCTTTTTTGGTACTTGCTACCAAAAAGGGGGAGAAAATCCAAAATTTCTAGTCATTCTGTTTGTGGTTCTTTCGGTTATGTATTTCTTTTTTATTATTGTTTTTGTTTTGGACACTGTTGTGGCTTGTATCCTCTTATCATTGTATGAAATAAAACTGTTGGGTTATTATTCAATGTGATATGATGGTCTTCTGGCCATCATCTTTTGTCCCATCAGTTTGTAATGATTGCTTTGCTATGAAGTGAAAATGATGTGTGTTTAGAGATAGTTATATGCATCACAACTCCTGTTATGACACTCTTGCACCCCCTCGGATGGTTGTATTTAGTATGGTCTTGGTCACTATCTCTAAATGTGTTGCTCACATGACATATTATGTCAAAACATTGGATTCACACTTGTGCACACATTTAGGAGGAGCCATCTACATACAATCATTCAAAAGAAATTTTCTATTTCAAATGTTTATCTTTTTTGACCTTAATTGTTTTGGCATCAATCACCAAAAAGGGGGAGATTGTAAGTGCAATCAACCCCAAGTGAGGGTTTTGGTGATTTAATGACAAAACAAATAAGGGTACTAATAGTTTTTGTTCCCAATGTATGATTAGAAAGAAACAGGAACTTAAGGAAGCACCAAGGACTTCATGCAACGGACGTATAAAATTTTATGTAAAATCTTGAGTTGCATGATGTAATTCTTCCTTATTCTTTTCCGCACAGGTAAAGGTGTTTGCTATAGCTCAAGTCCCCAAATTCAAAAGCTAGTTTTGAAAACCAAAAATCACTTTAACATTCTTTGGTTGACCATGGTTAGGTTTGAGAAACCTAGAGTGTTCTTGCTGAAAAGCAGCTAAACTTCTTCAACTGCAGCTGAGCTTTCCAGCTGAACTTAACTTCAGCTGAGTTGAGCTTCTTCAGCTGCAGCTGAGCTTTTCAGCTGAGCTGGACTTCAGCTGAGTTGAGCTTTCAACTCTAGCTGAACTTCAACTTCAGCTGTGGACCTCTTTGAACATACACCAGCTGAACTTGCCCCCGGGCAGTTGAGCTGGGGTTTTCTCTCCTAAACTCTCTGGTCTAGACCAGCTGAACTGGTCCTGGGGGGTAGTTTAACTGGTCTCTGACCCCTCTGACTTCTGACCTGCAGTCTGCCAGTCAGACTGGCAGTCAGGTCACCAGGGTTGTCATGGGGTGGTTCAACCGGTCCTGTCATGTCTGACCAGCCTGCAGGTTAGTTTGCTAGTCAGTCTGGCAGTCAGACTGGCAAACAGTCTGCTGACCTGTCAGGGGGCGGTTCAACCGGTTTTCTGCGGGGTTCCTGGTCAAACGGCTAGTTTTTGAGCCGTGACTATAAATAGAACCCTCTCCCCCTTCTTCAATGCGGCTGTACACTTACACATTTATTGCTCACCTAACTTGAGACAAAGCACTCCTTTCTCCCATCTCTCTCACACTTAAATCTTCCTCAAGATTCAACCTTGTTGGAGGAGCTCTTGGGTGTGAGGTTTGTGCTTGTGCTCACGATTTGGCTTTCCTCTCCCATCTCTTTTTAAAAGACTTGAGCTTGTGCAAACCCCTCTTGTGCTTTCTTGGTGTTCTTGAAACCCTAGGTTTCAAGATCTTTTGAGGTTGCTTGGAAGTCTTCAAATTTGTGGACGACCCCAAGAAGTTTGTATCACCCGCTCCTTGAGCTGAGATAAGAAGATATTGCCTTGACCTTTGTGGTCAGCCTTTGGAGGATTAGGGTTGAAAAAGACACGGCCCTTTGTGGGCTCCTCAACGGGGAGTAGGATACCTTTGTGGTATGGCCAAACCTCGGATTAAATCTTGTGTCTTGTGTTCTTGCTTGTTTTTAACTTAAGATATTTTTACTTGCAAGATTGACATATAGATTTTTCTGCAGAGTATATCTAGAAGTGAAATAGTCTTTATATATTCATCTTCCAATTCTAATTTAATTATACCTTACTTCTCAAAAGGACTCACGAAATACTTTTTCGAGTAGATTATAGTCTAAAGTTTATAAAACTGTTGGATTGGTTCAGAGTGGTTCAACTTGTGCACGTAGCTGTTGAACCGGCCTGCACCAGTCGAACTATATATTTAACAATCTTTCGAAATTTGTTGTGAAAATTTTTAGATTATCTATGCTACTTTCAGACGCCGAGCAGGAAAAACGCCATGGGCGAGCACAACATGCGGTCAGGCCAGGAAACTCCGGCCGAACGCCATGGATGAGCAGAGACGCTGAGTGGCACAGGGAAGCAGGGACGCGCCGAGTCGCAGAGATGAGGGAGATAAGAGTAGGGTCAATGCCGGTGAAACTCAAGGTGAGCTCGCCGATACCGATGTCCATGGCCAGGGCGCCAGCACCAATCAAGGCGAAGGGGCGCAGACTGGAAAAGCCCTGGACGCAGGGACGCGCGGGATCTGGGTGAGCGCAGGGAGCTTCGAGGAGAGAGGACGACGCGAGTCCGAGCAGGAAGCTGGAGCATCACCGACCATGGGAGAGAGAAGAGGAGAGGAACGCCGACCAGCTGAGGGAGAGGGAGAGGCAGCTGGGCGCGCACGGTAGGAAAATAGGTGCGCGGCCAGCCTGAAGGAGCAGGGGCGCGACGCAGGGAGCTCGGCATGAGTGCAGGCGCGCGCGCAGGGAAGCTCCGAGCAGAGAACGGTAGCGCGCGTGGGGAGGAAGAGAGGCTGGGCACAGCGTGCAGGAGATAAGTACACGGCGGCCAACAAAAAT